>JARFOD010116152.1:0-29236 GCA_031763545.1 Mopalia muscosa | reverse complement strand
CAGATTTGTTTGTGATGTTCTGTATTTGTGTCCATCGTCATATAAGTGAAATACCCTTGAGTATGACGTTAAACACCTATCAAACAAACAAACAATCTATTGGATGGGGCCCACAGCCATGGCTTACTGGTAGCGAGTGCGCTTCCTAAACTGAACGTGCTTTGATTTACCCTTCACCGAATCGAGTCCACCTGTCGACCATCAGGTATATGATGGAGTCACAAGTTTCCCACGTAATGAGGCTGTGTACAGTGTGAAGTGGACAATACGTCGTCATATCAGTGAAATACCTTTGATAACAACGTTAAACACCAATCAATTAAACAAACAATCTATTGGATAGATTGAAAAAAATGTGTGAGCTTTGTTGAATAATTGATTTTATAGATTTATTGAACACTTGTCAACGTAATCAATACAATGTCCTTTGATTGTTCTGTATTATCTTTGTTTGTTGCCAGTCAGTGAAGTGCAGGGTGGTTTCCTCCACCTAGCAGGCCGTAATGTGACTAAAATCACCTTAAGTTTTAAGTAAAGCCCTAATCAAACAAACAAATCATCACACTTTTACTACATGTATACTGTATTGATTGGCCACTTTTTATGATTACAGATTGTAATTCAGCTGGAAAGTTCAACACTGTAACTGGGTTGTTTCGGGGGCGACGTTCTCGAGAGTTTAGTTACCCTAACGACCGTCCACAAGGGGAGCCAGGAGTTCACCACGTTCACATACCACAACCTGGAACAACTCATACACTAACGGATTCCCATAGCAACACCATTAATACAAACAATGAAAATAATCTTATACCAAACTTCAAGAGTGAAATGGAAGAATTTACTCACAAAATGCAAGGCATGGAAGGGATGATGCATAAAATGTCAAAAGACATCAAAAAACTTAGAAGAAAGGTATAATTAGTGAACTGTTTTTATTCAATTAGCGCACTATGAAATTTAAACATTTAGAATTTGCAAATATCAGTCTCCCTCAACTGAGAAAAGGGCATACTATTTAGTGTGCTTTGTAGGGAATTGCTCTACTTTGGAGCCTTTTGATCGGCCCAGTTTTCTTTTTATCAACCAATCGCCTCGTGAGGGAGCGGGTGGGCCATGGCCCTGCAGAAAACTCCCTCGGCTTCCTCGGTCGATCGTAAGAGGCGAGAAAAAGAGGTTGCTTTCTGTTGCCCTGGTGTTCTCAGAGCTAAAGGGTAACAGCAAGCCGATTTGTTTGTGATGTTCTGTATTTCTGTCCGTCGTCATATAAGTGAAATACCTTTGACTACGACGTTAAACACCAATGAAACAAACAAACAAATCAATCGATGTCAGCTTGATAGAATTAAAACCAGCTTTATTGAGGTAAGAAACTGAGTAGACCTACAACCATGAAAACCCACCACCTCCCGTCGGCTACTGACATACGTCCGCGGAAATTGAACCCGTGTTCCTTGACGTGAGTCATAAACTATCAAGAGTGTAGCCTACAAAGCAACCCCGCGATTGCCAGATTGACTTACTTATATACCTTATGGCCGACAGGCGGACGCGGTCCTGTGAACGGCATCGAAGTAGCATAAGTAAGAGCACTAGCTAACCATTAAGCCACGCCCACGGGCCCAGGCAGTGGGATGTCATAAGATAAAGTAAGACATTTGGATTGATTATTTGTATGCTTGATTCGGGTTTTACGCCGTTTATAAGATTACTTCACTCACACGATCCCAATAGTGAAGATAACAACAGCCGCTGACAGTGGCAACACAAAATGAAAGAAAGACACGACAAAAGCAAAGACACGACAAGCAAAGATAAGCTGCCCTAAGTTTTGTTAGCGCCAGAA
This sequence comes from Mopalia muscosa, assembly GCA_031763545.1. NCBI lineage: Eukaryota > Metazoa > Mollusca > Polyplacophora > Chitonida > Mopaliidae > Mopalia > Mopalia muscosa. The sequence continues at coordinate 27,390 of JARFOD010116152.1, read as the reverse complement.
CAACATTGAGCTCTCTCTAAACACCATAACATTCGATGTGAAGACATAAGTTCGCCAAAATGTCTTTTCACCCGAAGTAAATGAAGATAAATTACATGACAGTTTTGAAGCGCATCTGTCGATTAACAATTACCTAATGGCTGTGCGAGATATCGCTTCATGGGCTATAATAAATTTAGTACCAACCTTAAGGGCGGATTCATTGGGCAGTAATTAGGTTTAGTTCGCGGAGTGATCTATATTCGTTTTTGAAAAATTGTACGGAAAAGACCGATTGTGGCCCTCGGGCATTTTCGGTAATTATCGGGTGAGAATGTTTCTCTTTTATGGTGGTTGTCACGCAATATCTAGGGATTCTAATAAAACCCCTAAAACTCACACGTGAAAGAAACGACTAGATATAACCAAGCTGCGTGCAATCACTCTTTCATGGACAAATTTTCTAATTAAGCAAACAATTAAATTATCATAAAACATCAGATTCATGCTTTGAATAATCTAATGTGTTGCACATCGGATTTAGCGGTTTTTCATTTGATCAATTTATTATCAATTTGATAACCAACTGTATGTATTGTCTGGTCTCGATTAGATTCAAGACAGCTTTATTCAAATTTAACATTGTATATTAGCTACAGTTTATTTATACTATGATTAATGGTAAATTAATTAAACAAAAGGTTAATTAATACACATCTAAAATATATTTTTTTTTAATCCAGCAGAAATTTAATTCCATAACAATATTGATTTTTAATTTTCAAATTCTACAGTTATAGGAGCTGTTAAAATATATCAGACGAAAAACGAAAACATTTTTTTTTCAATATTTTGTTAAATTCGACAGTCCCAACCCGTAACAACATTGTTTTCTAGTTTTCAAATCTTATATTAAGAAAAGTGATCGTAAAAATACAACTTATTCCAGTTTCCGTTGGAGGCTTGTCACTTTAGCTACCAATCATATTGCTGCTCCTCTCCGCTTTGTAATATTTGGCCGATAATTTTTGGCAAACGCGTTTTCATTGGGCTATTGAGACAGTGACCCCTCCACAGAGGTCACAGTGCCTGACGTCATTTTATGCCATTATGTATTGGATTATAATAGACCTTATTAGAGGAAAGGACCAAAAGGACATTTAAATCGGATTTATATTCGATTGGCTTATTATTTATCATGCTTTATTTAAATATATCTATACCTATTTCAAATATTTGGGAGGACATAAAGGCGCCAGATTAATATAATCGACATTTAGAAAAGGTGCGTTCTCAACTATCGAGCTGTAGTAACGAATTTGGACTGCATTTTTATTGCCAAAAAATGATGCTCATTTAATGTCAGAACTTAATTATGTAAAAATATGCACTTGGTTATGTTTTCAGTTTTGCTTGCGGTATTGTTTGAGATATATCGATATAAACAAAGGATCAATGGTTTTCCAGACAGACTCCCTACCTGTGTTATGTCAGCCATGTGTAATTTGCATATTATGTTTAGTGTTAATTTATATCTCATATAACATTTTTTGAAATAATTAAAGTGATAAAAAATAACGTTTTTCTCACCCAATAAATTTTAAACCATTCTTTAGTTCTTTCTATACATATGGATGGAATAATTTATACTGAATTTACCGGGGAAAAGAAAGCTGGTTGTTTTGAAGAAAGTAAAGTCAGATATAACAAATCGGACAAAAATTAGACATTAAACAAAAAATAAACAGCCTCCAAAAAGTGACAATAAAAACATTAAAGAACTCAAATAACCAAATTCTACCTTTGTTGCTTTAAGACCAATGCTCTGGAAAGCTGTGAGATTTTATTGCACTGCTATGTGGTTAATAAATAGGCGAATCAAAGTAATTCCTAAAATAACTCAAAATTAAAGTCCGGAAATTTCTTCTGTGAGATTTTCCCAGAGCTGTAGTACACTGATCATTTGTCTGTCTAACAAAAAAAAACAAATTTAATCGAAGCGCATTTATATTGCTTAATAATTCCCACAAAATATTGTTTTACTCGAAATCTTACACCGTATATGTACTTCGGACTTCTAAATGCCACGTAAAGTAGCTACGTGTACCTTTATTAACAGGCTCATATTCTTTCTTGTATCATTTATCTGCTAAAACACCTATTAATAGGTAAAAACCATGCTTAGAGATTAAGTAGAAAGTGTCATCGCCACTGAGATAATCGCGTTGCGTTAATAAGCAAATAAAAATTTTCCACGCTGTCAAATAAAATAATACCATTTTTGATAACTTTCAAATGTGTATACCTTTGTTTGTATAATAAGGTGCGAAGACAGTTTAAAAATGTCAACAAGATTTTTTAGAAGACTGTCTATAACTACAATATATATTTAATTGGATAAGACATGATTACATATTTTATGTATGCCAAACGTAAAGAAAATTAAACGTAGCTATAAATCAGCTAAATTACTCTCTCCTATGCAAAAAAAAATGACATTATAAACAAGGCGATAAAGCCTTTCATTAAACAACACTGGGTGCGGTATATGACATCTTTCATATTACACACCCAATAAGGGGTCTTTTTCCTGAGGCTTTGGAACAAAACGGAAATGCGTCTTTTAGACAGTTAGATATTACTTATGTTAATGGTAATCCTTAAAAAATAAGAAAGTAAAAAAAACAAAGCCATATTCGAATTATAATCCCGAGCAAGTTGTTCACAATCCCTTTATAACATCCTTGGTAGAATGTATCGTTTTGCATGAAGGTTAGTGTTGTCATTAAAATATATGGTGGACTTTTTATGCCATATGTTTTGTGGTAATGTCCCTGAAGTAAGTAAAATGTTCCTTCTTGCACAATTAAAAATGTATTAAAACTTTAAATCTGTTAACTTTATTTTGTACATTTATAAATTTTTTGTTTTGCACACGTTTTGTAACTATGTTTTCGTCTTCGGCTAGACAAAAATGCATTAAAAGTCCACCAGACGTTTTACTTCGAGTACAAACGTTTCATTGGCATTTTTTGGGTATTTGTGTTTTGATTTCAATTTGTGCGATCAAGGGACATTCTCATTTTAAATATTCTGATATTTCACTTTTCAATGCATTTGCAATTATTCAAACATATACTTTGTCTACAAAGGTCAGTTAAAGTGAACAGTCCCTCATTCCAAATAAACGCAATTTTATTCACAAATCTCTTTACAAAACCTGACGAATTCTAAAGAAGCCAAGGCGTGATTTTAGCGAGCTGTCTAATGATACATGCATGAATTATATTTAAAAAACTACTTAAGTATGTCATAAAGTTTAGAATCTCCAAACACATTTTGCTTACCTTTATATTATCAATAATGAAAATTTATAAGTGAAACATATATACTGCCAACTTAATTATATAAGGATAAATGAAAGGCTTAAATTTGGTTAAATATTGCTTTACTTTAAGAAATGCCCTGGACCTGTATTCATAACTCAAAGTTACTCAATAATTAGCCATTTATTTCCCCTTAAAAAAAAAAACAAAATGCGAAATAATTGAGTTCACATTTTATAAATTTCCCTTATAATCTTTCATTTGAGATTTTAAAAATTTCAACAAAATGATGTTTATATACCTATAGTGATACTTCAAAAGTCTTCTTTAACTTTAAGATACACTTATTCAGCTTTATGAATACGAGTCCCAATCATCGCCTCAGCGCATACACCATGACGAAAAATTACACGCAGTCGTAATGACAACTGGTGTTACAAATAAAACAAAGTAGCTTTATAAAACAGCGCCTGGAGGAAACAAACAAGAGAACTGTGAAAAATATTAATAAACAAGGAATTTCCCCCACTCCACCTGAATCTGTCTTAACAAGTGTTTCAGGTAATTTATTTCAGCTCTGTTATTAATTAAAGCTGTAGTAATTACGATAGTATAGAGTATAGTTTGTATAATCTGTCTAATCTTAACTTTTATACCACACAAAGAGTAGATTAGTAACTCTCGAGGTGAACACGTGGCCTGGGGCGAGATCTAGCGGTCAGACGGGCGGTCACGGAGGTCACGTGGCATGTATATTAAGTTAAACGAAGCGACTAAAATGTTTGCATGATATCATCAAGTGTGGTCCCCACTGAATGTATTTATTTATTTATTTATTTATTTATTTATTTATTTATTTGGCCGGTCGGTAGGTCCGTCAGTGCGTCCGTCCGTCAGTGGGTTAGGTGTTGTTTATTGATATTTATTTTTAACAGGTGTTTAATCGTTTCCATTCAATTGGGCTTATTTCACCTCAGATAGAAACTACATGATTAAAAGAGGGTTAAAAACTTGGCTCATTCAATTCCCGTGTGGGATCATATCATGTCAGAGAGACGGCAAAGTCACCGATAGCATTGTGGAGGGCATATCCAATATTAACGTAACATCGCACAGGTGTGTTTAACAATTCATCGTATTACAACAACAACGGCTTAGGTTGGTCAAATACAGGGCTTGGTAATAGGAGCTCTCTAATAAGCGGGGTAAAAATCGGTGGTAATCATAGATACAATGGGGACGGAATTCGGACACGGATCAATGCTGCCTCTAACAACCTACAGGTGTCCAAAGTGGAGGTGTACATAACACATTCAGTTTAAGATATCTGCCTGATTTTATATACTTAATTTAAAGTTTGATAGAAAGTTAGCATCATAGGCGTTGACGTTGGTTTGCACAACTAAGGTGTATATAAGACAGGTAACCTGGGATCTCGTTTTACCAGCATTTACAGTTTTATAGAAAAATTAAATACTTTAGTAAAAGTTTAAATGTAGAATCTCAAGGTAGGTCTACTAGCGCTAGAGTGGAGCTATATCCGGTTGTTGTTGTTTGGGTGTTGTTTTTTTGCGCCTTCAACGTTGCCCAGTTGCCGTATATGTTACTCATGTAACCAGGGTACCCGTTTTTACCAGCATTTAAAGTAATATAGAAGAATTTGGTAGTTAAGTTTATATCTAACGGTAGAATCTAAAAAATACTGGCGTTTGATTGGGGCTGTATCTAGCAGTTGTTGTTGCTTTGTGTTTGTTTCAACTTTGCAAAATTGAACCAATAAGTAAACAAAATTACAAAATACGTCCACTATTTCTTTCTTAACCTGACCATCAAGTACAAACATTTTGCCCTTTTCATATGTTATCAAAAATGAAGTTTGCGAATACGTCAGCATTACGCAATTGATTTCCGATACAAATACACAATATGTTATATCGAACGATATCAAAATATCTGGTAACAAATATAGCCTAACAAATTTTCATCACATTGTACATTGGTATTTCAATTGAAATGTACTGGTGCTAATTGCAATGACTTCATAATAATAGTAAGTGCGAGATATAAAAAAAATATTGCGTTACGAATTTTGGGAACATTGTTTAAATGTCAACACGTGATTCACCTAATTAATCATTTTATCACATCAATTAAGATTAACAACTTTTTCTCACCGGGAAGGCTTATCTCCTAACTTCATTTACGTGTCTGTTTGTATTACTTATATAACGCAAATCTATACCTTGTATCTACTTATTTTCAGAAATATGCAAATAGGCATAAACCGGTATATATATAGGTATTTTTTTATCTACAATACTCAAGTTTAAATATTTTGCACTTTTGTGTCGTGACGAGCCAGTTTTATTTGATATATCCACAAATACACATATGAGCTATAGAGATATATAATATTTGTATTTTTTTCCCGAGGTGACAGCTTTATATTATTTTGACAAATGAAGCCGTAACTTAATAGCATTTATAATAAGCCAGCGATAACGAGCAAGCGCCAGCCCCGCAGATATTATGACGTCATACAAAGACTTGTCCTACATGGTTCTATATAAATGTCCGTCCGTCCATCCGTGCGTTCGTATGTTTTAGACTGGCCTGTCCATTCACGTGTCTACCTATATATAACCCCTTGCTGGCTCCTAGTACTTTACAATTTTGATAAATATTTCGCTGATTTTATGGGTTGGTGGGAAGGTTAATTTTCATTAGCGTTTATAGATGAAGTCATTTATGACAAATAAAGTCATCTTATTTCTTATTGTTTTTATTTTTTTCGATCGTTTTCGTTGGTCTCTTGGCGGGGTAGGATGGGGGGGGGGGGCGGTTACCAAATTTGACAGGGCGACCAAGTTCTTCTTCGACTTTTCATTTTCATTCTGTGAAAAACTTTTAACCAATGAATTTTCAAGCAAGGCCTAGTTGGTCCTCAATATAACACCGTTATATATATGTATTAACACAGACAAAGAGCTGTCTCAAATCTATATTTATCTATAAGTAGTACATTTGATATGAACGATATAGGCTATAATTGGTACATTGATTCTTTGGTAAGCTGTTAACTAATTCTTGGAATTCTTGATCTTGTCCTATATTTTACGGAATTTTGAAGTGGGGACGTTACTATTATTGTCCAATGATTTAGGTCATCCTGTTATGAAAAAAGGCAAATTTAACCTTATTTTATGAGGACAATTTTCACTTTGACTCACTTAATATGCATTTTACTTTGTAACTATGTAAAATTAAGTTTATATTTAACCATTTTAGAGTGCAGATCTTTATATGTTTATTTAAAACATTTTGATATCCTATTTTAAATCGAGGATCTGATAATGTAAAACTATTCAAAGTGAATGTTTTTAGAATTAATAGGTTTTTGAGCGCCCAGTTCAAGTTAGGTGTTTTTTATGTTGTTTTGATCTCTCGTTGACAGTGATAATATATGAATTTAAAATTTCATTTCATACTTTTATAAGTACGGATTTTAACATTTAGTTTAGGATAAATCTGAAGAAAAAAATTAGAACGGCCGTATGACATCTGAGATGATGTGCCGGTGCAGATTCTATGCCAGGACTTCCGAGTGACAGGCCAAAGATCGAGGCCTTCGTCAATTGCGTTCAATATGGAAAGCTGTAAGGGTATACTATATGGTGATGACGGAATGAGTCACCGACAAGAAGCCCCCTGGCATAGGCGTGTAGACACTGCTCTCTCGCGGGATACTTTCGATCAGTATCAATATTTAACAAGTTTATTTCGCATAGTTCACAAATTTGACTTAGCGGAAAAATTAAATTGTTTATGTTTTACCCGATAATATACTTACAAACGACATAGGTATCCAACAAATGGTTATTTTCGTCTTGTAATCTTTTCACACAAATTAATGATGTAAAAATGTACAAAGATTCAGAAAGCAGGATTTCCACAGACTTGATTAATCATGACTTTAATTTGATAGTTATTAAACAGTCCATGAACGTTGTAAATTAAACAAATAATTAGTTCATGCATTCAATCTTAGATGTAGTTGGTACCCAGGGTTTAACAAACATAGAGTGATTAAAACTGCATGTTGGTAATTATTAAGAATTTCCCCCACGTGAGTATGAAATTGATTGGTTGATTTGTAATTAACGCCACGTTCTTGTGTATTTCGTTTTGCATCACAAAAATAAAATGTGAAAAGGTTTGCCATGTTAGAAACTTTTTGATCCTCCAGTGCCAAGCAAAGACAGGACCGTGCGCTCAGCACGTACTACCCTACGTCAGGAAGCTGCATGTACATTCTATCCTTTCTTGTTTAATAAATAATTTTAAAAGAAATCTATAGCGTATCTGATGTTATTTACATGTACAAAACAAACATAGTTATGACTAATAGTACAGCCAATAAAATCAGTGTGTAATATAAATCAAATAAATAATGATCTTCTTATGATGTCAGATTTTAAAAGACGGTTGGCTTAGCAGTTCTATTTGGGCGGCATTTTCTGCTGGCAAATTGTTTTGCGCCTGACTCTCAGGGCTGTAGGTTCGAATCCTGTACAGATCAGCATGTAGAATACTTTCAAACATGATCTGTTTTAAGACAGTTAACCTCTAAAATAACATAAGAATGGTTCGTTGTACTTTTACAATGCACAGAAAATATTTTTTCTTGCCAGACTTTCCTAAGGGGAATTAAAAACATCGATCTACACACGAGCCGTAGAAGCAACTGATTGGTTGACTAACTGTCAATACGAGAGACTGAGGGCAGTATATTGACATATTTGCCCCGATCTCCACTTGCGATTCGCCTTGCCCCAGAAGGTCCCTCTCTCGGTTCACCAAGTCAAGCCCATGACAATTATAAAGCCGAAGGTACCAATTAGTTTATAAATTAATTATATTGTAGTCAATATTTTGAGGTAAACTTCTGAAATGTGTTTAACCCTCGAATGTCAATCACTTTGACATCTTGGGACTATCAAGAATAGATAACACATCTTTGTTGAGCTTCCCTACATCTGATTTATGGCTGTTGGTGGCTGATTACAATACTATATAAAATCCAACAAATTCGCGTAATTTTTAAATTTAAGCAAGACTTTGTTAGATAAAGGGACTTAGAATATTTAAAAACAGCCTTGTTGAATACCTGAAGTAATCGAATATTCGTACCCACTAGACCAGGAAAACCGACTGCGACGTAACTGCAAGACATCAAACAATGATAAGACATGCAGGGTAATCATAAAGAAGCAAAAGACACCGCGAGGAGATCTGCCTAAGTTGGCCCTCACATCTGCGAGCACCCAAGCAATTCTGAATTACACAAGACATTCTTGTCTTTGATTAGAAATATTTAAAAAAAATTATTTCAGTAATATTTGGTCTACAGCCAGCCCTCTGTACAATCATTGACTATCAGTTTTCGTTAAGTTATTTAAACACACAGTGAAGCATATTTTGAACATTTTTAATAGGCATTCCTAATTTTGTGGTTCTGGGTTCCCTACAGGATGTTCTATGATGCGTGTTGGAAGAGTGAGTTTGTTACTAATTACAAAACAACAGCTAATGTATATGAACAGAAAACCATCTCTTCATGAAGCTTCGGGCCAGAACAGCTCTCACAGCTCGGTATGAAAAGAGATGGCTTGGGCCAAAAAAATTACAATAAGTCTTAAACAAAAGGCGTTCTTTAAATTTATTGCGCTGTTTGGAACAAGTTTCTATTTAACTCTGTGATACTGAGCCTTATTAACTAGAGATAAGAGTCGGCGGGTAATTACTAAGAAGAGTGTAAAATAAATTTTACACAATAATTCAAACATTTAATTTGAAAAGAGAAGGGTCTGAACATTTCACCCTGACGCACACACCGGCACACGTTAAGACATATACAACACAGACAGTGGTTCATAACTTACGCTAGATTAAATCCCCATATATTCAACAGAAGGCCATTCTGTTCATGCTGGGGGCTTTTAAAACTAAATTAATTTGATAACTATGAACCATATGTAGCTAAAACGAGAGTTGTTAAACAGGCAAAACACACCAGGTGGGAGTGAGAAATTTGATTTTTTTGTGTTATTTTGGCGAGATTACAAACGCATTTTCTGTCAACAAAAATTAGTCTAAGTGGTTACGTAACCGGGGATGCTAAGTATTCAAGACAGCTCGAGTCGCATTTAATGATAGCCAAATATGTCAATCAGGAAACATCCTCTCATATAGATAACGATCAGAAATGTAAACACGAAATCAAAGTACGAACGAAGTACACTCGTTGAAATGGAAATATCACACTATATATATGTACATATCTTCAAAATACCAGCCACTAATTTTAATAAATGTTGAAATTCATATAACCTTTAAAAAAATCGAACGACTTTTATCTATTAATTCATAAAACAAGTAAATATTTTGATGCATGCCGTCTGGATTTGGTCAAACTTCGTCTCACACAAAAACGAGTGGAAAATGAAAACTCTTAACCAAAAACACCCTTTTAAAGAGACCTTTGCGTAAAAATGTTCTGTCAAAAAAAACTTAAATAAATTTGATTATTCTTGATAACCTTTTCATTTGATGTAAAGCTGTGCCCTTTATGTTCTTGTTTAAACAGTTGCTTTGTGTTTAGCGCCACTCGTAAGCCGGAATGTTTTACACACAATATACGTCAAACTTCAAAAGCAATTATCAGCAACCACATAATTTGTGCTTACATGGGATGATGCTTCCCTTGCGAAACTTTTGAGTTTCCGATCTAAGTGATTTATTAATATTCAAACTAATTAATTTGAAATTCTCTATAATTATTAGTTTGGAGTACATTTGAAGGGTTTAATTTGAAGCGGTGTGTGCAATGTCGGTCCGGCATTAAGTGCTCTCCACTCTGTGGTCTTGTTCATTAGATATTGTGAATGAGTGGGGCTTTAATAAGACTCCAGTACGGGGCGGTCACAAAAGGTTTTAGGCTTGCACCTGTACACAACTTGAAAATAAAGCTCAGTACAGAATAAACAAGAGATGTTAACGTGAGCTATAGTTATGTACCTCAGCAAATGTTTAAAGAATCAAAACACAGGAGATACATTGAAAACGATTTGGCATTGAATGTACAGCTGATATTCGTAGACGCTTAATAGTTTAATAAAAAAAATTAGCACCTCTGCCCGAGTGAAGTGTGTTTGCTCTAATAAAGACTAACCCATGGTGTTAGACAGAAGTGGTTTGGGGCTGACGGTACTTCAGTTATACAGACCAGCCCGTCAATAGACTCTTACAAGGCACTGTGTACATTAGGCACAACGAATGGTAATATATAAATGGTAGTCAATGTTATGTACAAGTAAAGGACGTTTTTGAAGTAGCTCAACTCGATTGTCGGGATCTTCGTTGTGGTTAACAAGGGTACACTTGTGACTACGGCCCCGCTTTGAATGGCCCGTCTCACCTGCCGGAGAATGCAATGTCTATAGCCCTATACATCGACCAACTGCCGACTATCCTATGAAAAAGTCGGTACATCGTACTGCGCGTTTCTCTTATTTCGATTTAACAATTGAAATTCAGTTCGGTTTGCTTATGTTGTGTGTTTCTCTTTTACTTTTACTTCTTTTTTTGGAAACTATATCGTTGTAGGAGCTGTGGATAATTAAAAACAAAATCGTAACTTTCATTCAGGAGAGGAATCAAATTCTCAAAGTTTCAAATAAAACGTGGAACACAGAAACGTTTAAATTTATATCAAATCGTCATGAATTTGAAGAAGATATATTCTGATCCAAACAGACGCGTTTACTTGATAAATATACAATGTCAAATCCACATCACAACAAAAAAATAAATACAAAGCCATTATAAGATAGCTCACAACTTACACAACAATGGAGGTGGGGCAAAATTGTCGAAGGTAAAATATATATAAAGCCTTATCTAGGCAGTATAACTATATTACTATACAGTAATTTAATAACTTATGTAAGACTTACGTAATATATGTAAAATGAATTCTATGTTACTCATTATTTCCTGCCGTTCACAAAACACCTGTACATAAAGAAGTTCACCATTGGACAAGATAACCTATGTTTCTCACTTATAAGGTATCCCAACCATCCATCTCCACCCCTAAATCATTTTAAATTTTTGATAATTTTAGTGACATACTTTTTTTTGGTTAACTGAAAGCTATAGCCCTATGTAAACGACTATTTTAAGACATACGCTTTATTTCCGGTTTTTTTCTTGGCAAGGTATTGTCCTGATCGAAAACATTGTCGTAGAATGGTATCAATGCAGACATTCGTTTTGCGGTGTTTATTATCCATGCATTTTATTCAAATATGACCTTTTTAAATTTGGCATTTCTTTATTCTATATAGGTGTGTGACATTTTAAACTGGGACAAGTTTATCAAGCTGCTTTCCCTGTTAAACAGTTTCCCTTTTAACCAACACAGTTAACACAGTTTCTAACTCAATTCTGTCGGGGAATTAAAATAATACCTTCTATAGATTATGAAGAAATTGAGTCAGTTTTTATCCCCCATATATCATCCAGTAATGAGTCGGTTTCTAATGGGATCTATTTAACCGCCTGGAGACCGATTAATACATCAGTGGCATAAAGAAATTTCAGACAGAAATATATTCTCCAATAGTTGGTGCAAAGCTGGTGGAGAATAATTCAATTAATCCATGTCAAGTTGATTAGAGGGTAGCTCCATGATTTCACACCTCACAGTGGTCGAGAAAGGAGATCCAAGACGGACCGCTTTCTCGTTGCCCAGAACGGTGAGATAATTGAGGGGCAAATTGCACAGTATTCCCCGAACTGCAGTGGCCTTCTGTTGGTACCCCGCAACCCGTCACTAGCCACTTTCAGCAACTTTCCCAATACACAAAGTATAAAATTTCCTTTGCATCTGGTGCGTTTATGTAAACCGTAAATAGACCACCAATTACATTCAATATTTTACCCCTGCTATAACACCACGTTTTAACCCACGCCCTCTGAACTCCCAGGAAAGCAGATGAAAAATCTCTTAATCAAAACGAGCAATCATACACGTTCCACCCAATTAACAAAATTTGATCGCCTTTAAGCTCATCTATCTTTACAAGTTACTGTCAAGTTTAAATCAAACAATTTTTCGCCTTTTGAACCAGGCGACAACAGTTTTTTTTAATTATTGCTTTATATTTAAATTAATTCAATTTAAATTAAATAGAGCGCGAGAAAATGTTTATCTGGAATTGTTGATACTAAAACTGTTGTGCTCATTGACCCTTATTTATAAGATGAAAGCAGCATGAGAATAAATAAAACAGTAGCAAGGCATGAAACTAAATATGTGTAATAAAACATATTTATGGTAAAGATTAGAGGAAAACGCATATCACCGACAAGACTGGATTTTTTAGATTTTGAATTGCATTTCTTAGATTCTATTCGATTTTGGATATTAATTCTTTTATGCTATTGGATTTGTAAGACTAATCCAGGATTATATTAAATTTTGAATAATTCCAGAGGATTTTAATAATTCTAAGATTCCTTTGGGTTTTGGGTACTATAAGAATCTATGTGATTTGGCATTAAAATTCTAAAAGATTATATAGGATTTTGAATAATAATACATGGATCCAATAATTTTACAATATAAAGGTTCTTTTAAGTATGACACGTTAAATTCCACACTTAGACAACTCTGAAAGTTTCATGATGTTAAAATCAAAATTATGTTCTGTTCGAATCGACAATAAACTTAGCCTTTAAAATGTCAAAAACAAGGTGTATTCGACTAATACGTGCTAAGACTAAATTTCCAACGATGTGGAGAAAATTCAATTTAAAAAACACCACGTTAAAGAACAAATATTAACGAAGAAGAATTGATCGTGATATAGCTGTAAGACATTCAAGTTTTAACAGGCTTCTTGCAAACTAAATTTTTTAAATAAGCAATTTCTAGAAAAAGTTTATTTATTCGACTTCACGTTTCATTTGTTTATGTGATATATACAGTTGTGTTTAAACTATTGCTTTTAATATCGTATATAGAAAACTGGCATATTGGCCCTCCTTAAAGGAAATAAATTAACGCTTTTGGTCAATTATTTCAAGATTATAATTTTAGATATTTGTCAAAAATATCAAATTTTAGCGAAATGTGAAAGTGTTTACTGCCTCAAGTTAAACAGAAATTAATGCATTTTTCAACTAGCAAGCCTTATACTAGATGTCTCTTTCGTACATGAGATTACTATAAATGGTTTATAATTTTATCATTTGAATAACGCAACTACTTTTAAACAAGAAAATAGTTTGTTAACAGAATTTCATATTTAAATACACACAACAGTTAACATGAAATTTTATCAATTTATTATTCTCTAGTTTTCCAACATATTCGGTAACAGAATAGATTTAAGGCTTTTCATAATTTTAGAATAAACTCGTTGACGTTCATTTTAATCATTCTTTCGTTGTATATACCATCTTTTACTTAAAAGTCTTATATTTGTTATAAAGTAACTCCCATAATTAAATTAAATCTAAAATGTATTTGATACTGAATTCGAAAGAAACGCTTGGCATTCATTTGTTAGATTTTTACTGGTTTTAAAGGCGCCATCGTAATTTTAAATTTGCCAAAGGTTACCATAACTTTCATAGAATTGTAAATTGTTTTATTAAAAGTCAAAGCGCATTTTACACGAAATTAAATTTAAGTTGAAACACACCGATTACTTTTTATTCAAATGTATAATATGAGCAGTGACATCGTGCCGATATTGTTATATGAAGTCTAGATGAAGAAGCAATTAGCAAGGCATTGTTCATAATGATTCAAATGAAGAGTGTCCCGTAGGCAACATCCAACTAACTGCCCTGTGTCATATTCCATAGCTGGCGATAGAGACAACATAACTTGGGTTAAATTGTTGTGTTAACAAACTTACCTAAATGAAGGACGGAGGAATATCGACTCTGCTGTAGTTTGTGGGGCGAACATCCCGAAAACCGGGTAGAGCACAATGATAAAATTCAACAAGGCCCTGAAGAGGGACGGGATGGTCTGTTCACAATGATGCTGTTCAGGATCTGAGGTCCCGGGACACGATGAGGCGTCAACACTTACTACCTGGCTTTCACAGCCCGGGTCGGGAACACGTCACCGAGTCGCTCTGAGAATTTACCGCGAACAGTCTAACACAAGGGTGATGGTTCTCCCTCAGAAGCCGAAAACTGGTCACGAACCTACCATGTATAAAATATTTAAATATATTACAAGGTGACTTAACCATTAAGAGTTGGCTTAATGTGCAAGTGGTTCCAGACTGCGGTTCAAAACGGGGTGTGGCTACCACACGAAACTCCGCCTCCGGTTGGATGAAGAGATCACGTGATTACATCAGACTGACAGCTACCTGTGTGTAATTTTCGATTAAGCTTGAATAGGAGTGGCATTTCAGGCCTAGTCCTTCAGCGAGTTATGTTCTGTTTAATAAAGCGTTTAACTTTCTGGGCCTCTTCTGACAACATTTGTATAAATTATTTCACCAATAAAGAAAATATTTACCTCACTTGTATTCCTTAAATATAAGTATTATAAGGTTTCTTTTGCAGGTATCTTTAGCCTTCTCCTGTCGTTAGAAGTAAAATCCCTTTGGAGAACTTAAGATTTCACTCTTTTTCTCATAAGACCTGTTCATCACTTTGGCCAAAATTAGTTCCTCGGGATCATTTCTTTGCCAATTGATGGGTTAAAAAGTTCACTGGCGTTTCCCCTGACACGCCCCAAAACATCGATAACAACAAGTTTGTATTGTCCATTGATATATGAAGGTCGATCCAACTAGTCGCCCTTGAACAATGGCCGTTAAAGAGTCGAGAGGATTAATTACACCTACAAGAGGGAATAAATCTCCATTGAACTTGTAAAGAAAGTAAACTGGCGGTTATTGTTAAGAGAGTTAGTTTGTTAACTGGTTATCATAGAGTCAATGGGAACAGCAGCCATTGAGAATGCCATTGACCAATGGTCGGCCACCTACCCGCTCAGGAGCTTCGACCGCCCTCCTCACCGGCACTTCACTTGGTAGAATAACAGACATAAAGCTCCGGAGATCGCAAAGGACCTCTAGCCCACCTCCCACTGGGTTAATTATAGGTGTGTTGTTGTTGTAAAACGCCTGTTGTCGAAGCCCTCAGGAGGAAACCGCTGGCCTTATGTTTGACAATCGAGAGAAAAAGAACAGTCAAAAAGGTCTGGTTGTAAAGACAGATGAGTCCCTGTGTACGGTTCACTGGGCTGGTGAATGCCGCTAGGGGAAGCTTTATTCCCTTCCCCACACCCAAATACCTTTTAAAAAACTCTTCAGCAGATTAATTATGAGCTATGTAAAACTTGGGACCAAGAATTCATTCATTTATTTATTTATTTGTTAATTTTTACAATCGTATACGTATGTTTTATATAAGTAAGTTTGTTTGTACTGAATGTAGGAATAAAATTCACAATTGGCTAAGAGCAAGCATGGTAATGACTTTCAGACCACCGGATTCGCACAAGTTGACGGACAATTTAAGATGAGATATTGTGGACGATTAGATTTTAGTCGAGATAACAGCTTCAAATTTGATAGCTGACAAAAAAACCCGTCTTAAACCAACTAAAGAGATTTACACTGGTGTCAAGTCAAACATCGACAAATAATAAACGACTTCTGCTATTCATAACTATAAAGCATATAAGCAAAAACCTAACGAAGCATTGCTAATATGAGAAGTAGTGTTTGGGGCAAAGTTGATCTGACTAGTTTACCGTGTTGTTCTGGTTGTTGACAGTCCCAGACAAGACTTAGACCACCTTTATAGTTTATCTAGCTCTTATCTGTGCCTCTCACAAGTAACGGCTGACGGGCAAAACAGATCGTTTCACGCCGTCCCTCAACGTCTTGGCGCCGGATCACCTAACCGTGGTCACGTTTATCAACCCCTAACTGTCACCGCCTTAGATCTCTATCGATGTAAGTATAGAGCAGGCAACGAAATCCCCTCACCAATAAGTACCTTAATAGATTTCAAAATGGATTACTTAAAGAGAACAAGAGTTAGAGGTGTAAATACCTTTTTGAGATCCTTGTCGGCTAGATGAGAATCGAATTAAGAAGAAAATAACAGGGTTGATGATCATTTTAAATGTCTGTCTTCCAACACCTTAATCTATAGAAGCGCATTTATATAAACAGTGAGGATAAACACCTCTCTTTCATAATCTTGTTTAATGGTTATCTATATAATTAGTCCATATCAAGACCGATAAACTCTAAAAGCACTGTCAATCCGATTTGGATATTGGATCAAAGAGATATCGAAATTCTCATTAATTTGGGATAAAATTTCATTGCAACAGACTCTATTAAGTTCACAAAATGTATATATAGGAGATCTGAAGGCGAACATACGACAATAAGAATCTTATTCTTGTCTTCAATTATTCAATAATGCAAATTTTGTTATTGTTCATTGGTGTTAGTCAGGGGCTCGTGGTAGCCCCAACGTTATTTATTATATATGCTTAAACAATAACGCATCTAAAGAAACATGTCTGCCGTATAAAATAATACCAGTTTTGCAACTTTATACGCTGGTTTTAGCCAGGGTTCCCTGTAAGCTCCTGTCAGTTTAGTATATATGCTAAATAAATATCAACTTAGATGGCTAATAACGAATTATTTTATGCGCGACATTACAATATGTGCTCAGATTATTTCTCAATTATTTTAAACATAAAAACAGAAACAATAAAAAATGAAACAGAGCAATACAACAAAGAACAAGGTAGTTTGAGATTAGAAGTCGTCTGTGTGTGTGTGTGTGTTAGCATATTTGCCCAGTGCGCTAACATGCGGTTATTCCAGCACGTTATTCCCATACAGTGATTACTAAAAGTCGTCTTTAAAGGGATTAGTTGTAACAGGGCTGTAGGTAAAGGTGGCAAAGATCACTCTAAGACCCTTGTCGGGGAAATTAGTATCGGGTAATCGGCCAAATTATAGGTTTGAATATTACTCTAAACCTTTGTCGTCCATCCACGGGTAATAATAGGATAAACACCCCTTGTAAAGGGATTTAAATAAAAAAAACACGTTTAAATATCCTTACTCCACTTTACTCCATTCTTACACAATGCGAAGGAAGTTGTAAACGAACACACGGATTTTCTGTTCTAAATAGATCTTAATCTACAGTTGTATCATTATATTGTCTTGTACAATTTTATTCCCTGGAATTCTTTTGAAAAAATAGTAGTTTCACATAATTAGTAGATTTACAATTCTATACCAGTTTAAAATCAATAATAATTTTGTGAAAAAAATGCGTTGAGAAGAGAAACCATTTGTTATATACCTACTGTAGGGCTACATAAAGCCAAGTATCTACAGTCAATGACTACATTCTCTTAATCATAAATTTACAATATCAAACTTAAACTTTTTGAACATATATCGAAACGTATTTAGCAAATTAATAATACCAGTTAACAACCAAAACGTCATAACGTCAATCCAATTCAGTATAAGGCCCTCTAGCAAAGTACAGTATAAGTTAAGCGTATTTATGTGGTCAGTTATATGACGGAATATTAATTTTCCAACAGAGCATTTGTATATAACACTTCATATCATGGTTGTGTTGCTAACTCACTCTTTGGAAGTGCACCGCAGTTATATAAGGGAAATACCCTTAATCAAGGTGTTACGACTCAAATCAATCAATCAAATTGATTATAATAACTGGAACTCTCCGAAGATCAAAATATTGTCCAGATCATTCTATGGTCAAAAACGTCACTATTAATCTTTTGGAATACAGAGGTAGGTTCAATCACACCGATTTCTTTTTAATGTGGCTTGTTTTGTATTATATTATCACAAACTAAAGCATTATTCTATAATTATGGAATTTTCCTTATTAAAATACAGACTACAGAATAGGTAGAACAATTCCCACGTAAAAACAACTGTGGTAATAATCTAGAATATCCTATTTAATTCATACATTGCAGCAGCATGACGTCTGTCACGTCTTATCATAGTGAAATTAGTACTACAACTCAAACCAAACGAACAATCTGTCTTTTGAGTGGCCGAACGCAGGATTTTTATTAACTTCAAGTTATTGAAGAATCGTATTCTTTAATTTCAGATTTTTTTTCTTTCTGATACTCAAAATAACAACAACCCGAATTAATTTGGGCGTTTGTTAATATCAATTTTGCGTTTTATTTTCTCCTGGTATGTAAAGTAAAGATCAGTTTTATTTTGTAATCATACAAATAGTTTGCGTCATGTCGTTGACCGAATTAAAGTCATGAACACACATGAATAATATAATTTATAAGGCCTTTTTGCAGTTTTGTAGATCAAACATATTATGTCTTAATGCAACTGATGTTGTCTTTTTAATTCTTGTCTTAGTTAAGTAAAAACAAATCATTTTATTTAGGCGTATGCACAGAAGCAAGGATTTTCAACGTTTCGATATCTGTCCATGTCATTTGTTGCCTTAACAGATAAATGTCCGAATGACATCACTAACCGTTAGCCACTTTCGCGGCGTTAAGTCGAAAAAGAAATAAAGCGTTTGAATTATCCGATCTTTTCTGTGTGAAGTTTAGTCGGTTAGGGCTGATCGCCATTAGTGTAAAGCCCTGATCCAAATAATCTATGGCCTTCGGCTGGCTCATCCTAAAATAAACAGCCGTGAAATAGATTCAGGTGTCAAAACTACAACAAAATAAGATGTTCGCTGAATAAACTAGCAAAGATGGACACTTGAAGCTTAACTATTCAATTCAGCTTATCGCGGATTAACCACTTCGCGGTCCTTAGTTTCGTTGTTGTTGTAGCGCTATGGAACAATGGTCGACAACCATTACGGGACAATGACTCTGCGGTTTAGGTCTATTACAGTGTATGTTGTAAAGTGTTCGAGTGCCCGACCCACGGGACCGCCCCACGCTGATAATAATATCGCCTGTAGCCTGGACAGTCCTATCACCTTTTGTTTGTTCTGATGTTCTTGTCTATTTTGTTAACAAATGGATTCACCTGAAAACGCATATACAAACCTCAGCGTAATGGCTTAGTTCACAAAGAGGCTGGGTGTATGTATCGCATTAGAGGGCCATAGACACCAGAGAGAAGGTAGATAAACAATGACACTACATTACATACAAAAAGATGTCATCTACAGGAAGCCCCAACTGTCTGTTTTCAACGCGGTTTTATATCGTTAACCTATGTCAGTTACGTAACCACTTGACGGTAATTGAGACCGAAATGGTAAAGTTAAACGCTCAGGTGACAAATATAATACTCCAGTGTACTATTTTATGTTCTTTTAAAGGGGTGTGTTTATTATTAATTAATCCTGTGAAAAATAGAGTTAAAATAGACAAATTCTATATTAGTCAACTCACCCCTTTTAAAAGCTCACTGCCCCAGACTTGCGGTAATGATAAATTTATCAGA
This sequence comes from Mopalia muscosa, assembly GCA_031763545.1. Classification (NCBI taxonomy): domain Eukaryota; kingdom Metazoa; phylum Mollusca; class Polyplacophora; order Chitonida; family Mopaliidae; genus Mopalia; species Mopalia muscosa. The sequence goes on along the minus strand of JARFOD010116152.1, from coordinate 7,514 downwards.
ACGCTAGTACATGTAACACGCCTATGATCTTGCTTTGCTCCTCCCTGTATACAAACCTACTCAGGGTGACTCGACAGAGGGCACTTTCTGTACCCTGGTGTGTGCTTTTTGAGCTCGGACCCAACGATACCCAGTTGTGCAGCGACTAACAAATACAATTCACTCAAATAAATCTTTCGACTTAGTATATCTCTATAGCTGCTTCTCGTCACAATAATACCTATCTGTGCTCTTACATACAGAGTTACACATTAAAAAATGAATAAATAAATAATCAATCAATCAATCAATCAGTTGTAATCTAGGATCTGGTTACATGCATTAGATAACGTAACAAATAAGTCTATAACAGAAACCAAATCATTGTCTCGTTTGTCTAGAATCTGACTCTGACGTGTTGAAAGTTTGTAATACAGTTTAAATCGTTCTGTCTTTCGTCGAGAATTTTATTTTTAGTGTTGAAATTCTAAAATTGAAATCCAACTGTTCTCTCTTTCGTCGAGAATTTTACTCAAACGTGTTCTACATACAAAATTCATCCTCAATCGTTCTCCCTTTTGTCGAGAATTTACTCTAAGTGTAAACAATTCTCTAATTGAAATCCATTTGTTCTGTCTTTCGTGGAGACTCTTACTCTAAAGGGATGCAATTCTACCATTGAAATCCAATCGTTCTGATTTTTGTCGAGCGTCTTACTCTAAAATGTTGAAATTCTACAATTGAAATCCAAGCGTTCTGTCTTTTGTCGAGAATTTTACTCTAAAGTGTTGACATTTTGTAATAGTGATTAAATCGTCTCTCTTCCTTCGAGAATCTGACTCTAAAGCGTTAATTTGTAAACATTTTTACGTCATTTTCTAGGAGCTACACGTATTTGTATTACAAAATGAAAAAGAAATTGTTTAAATGAAAGGTGTGACATAGCGAGAGAGATCGCGAATTCGGTTATTACGCACTTCGGTTGGAATCTGTTTTATTCCATTTTTTGTTTCTCTGTTATATATGTCTTCGCTTGAATTTCTCTTCTTTTTTTTATTCTTTGTGAAAACAGTACAACAACAACAACAGAAATTGTTTCGTTGTACAGGAGAGTTATTGACACGGTTCATCCATTTCCGGTTGCACCAGAGGGAAAGTGGATCATTAACGAGATTACTAAAAAAAATATAATACAGCTGACATCTGCGCGAAGACTCCGAAGCCTGTTTCCAACACCATTTTATTTTGTTATCACAGTATGTTATGTGGACCTCCAAAAAGGCTTAATTTGGAATGGCAACGAGTTGCATTCGAAAGATCAAATATCCGAGTGATTGAATTATTAATAAGTACCGGTACTCTAATTGAGGCTGTCAACTAACAGTTGACGAAGCAAGGAAAGCCAGCCCGCTCGAGAAAGTATCTGATTTTCGGAAGTCATTGAATGTACAGCGCATATTATCTCGGAGTGATGATATCGCAACAACGGAAATCTAGCGAGATTTGGCCGATTGATCTGATGGAAAAATCAAGGTGGAACCATGTTTCCGTGTTTTCAGCCAAATCAACCATTAATTTTGTAACATATTAACGGTATTTTCGTTGTTTTGGGATTGCACTTTCTCGATTTCAACGGTCTCTAGCAGATTAAACCTTTTTTCCGGAAATCAAAACCACGACGCTCAGAGATAGGCACGGAGTATATATCGGCCACCTAGGCCACTCATCTACCCGGTCTAGGTAAGCGGAAATGAACTACTCCTATGACACTTTGTATACAAACAAATGGAAAAGGATTTTAATGAGATTGAAACCTCATAATGTCTTGTTTGATAGAATTGGTTACATTTGACCTTTGGCAGGATTCTTCCCAGTTGCTGCTCCCAATCATATGTAACACCTCCTTGTGATTGCATTTTGCCGCACTATAGTTATTGCAAACTTCCGATCTTCCATGTGGGATTTTTGTTTTTGTTTTTTGTTTTTTTATCACTCGGATATCCTCGAATGTACTGCCACAACATGATAACACAGTAACAAGAACCCATTTTGTACGCAACCAGGAAGTGACGAAGCTGAGCTCTACTTTAAGCAACAGGCGAAAAAAAAAACACTTGCTTAAAATTTTTTAAAATGTGTAAAGTGGGTCAACATAAAATGAAACTATTTTTTTGTTTAAAAATTCCTTAAATTTGTCGCCGGAGCCGTTTAATTGATCAGTGTTTGAGTCAGATTATATTTAGGAAAAAAATATGAGGATCGTGCGGTTATTCTTGGTGGAGAAAATCAAAAAGTACGTTTGTTTTTTTCAAAAATATCAAACTAAAATCACAACTCAGATGGAAAGCTACGTTTGATCGGGATGTCGCGAGATTTGCATATTCTGAAACCAGTTCTGCCCGACACACTGACTTGTCTCCCTTGATGAAAATATGTGCTTACGCGTAGATTTTGTGTTCGTTGATCAATTGTTTGATGTTGTCGGTTATTGTTAGTTTTCATGCCAAAGTGACAAACAAAGAGTTTCACTTATAAACACAGTATATAATACAGAGCGCGATAGGAATAGAAAGAACAAATATCAAAGTAGTTTCATAGATGTTAAGCTTCTTTGTTTGTGTGTTTGTTTGATTGGATTTGATACTTTTATTCACCAAAGAAATTTATATAAAAAAAAACAACTATTTGTAAACAATTGTTTGGCGGGAACAAAGTCCTGAGAGGACTTGTTCAATTCCTAGATGATTTTTTGTTTTTGAAAGTAAGTCATTTTTTTTGTATTTTAAACATATATACCTTAAAAAACCCAACTCAACATATATATAGAGCGAAAAGAGACCTAATCGAAATATTGATTAAGGAGGTTGTGTTTCAGGGATGTTTCAAACATTGATTGTGATGTGATTTCTTTTATTCTGGATGGCAGTTTGTTCCACTCACGAGCACCAGTGGTTTGTAAGGTACGGCAGACAGGTTTGTCAAATAAAGAGGAATTTTGAGGTTGAGAAGATTATTTCTATTTGGGTAAGCATCCGATAGTCCACAGAAGTGGTTTCGGAAATTTACAGGAAGGTCAAGTGGAGTATGAATATATTTATGGACAATTGAAGAGTGAGAAACTTATTGAGTTCAAATATATTCAGAATTTTAAGTTTTTTGAAAATAGGGTCAGTATGCTGGTATTTATGTTTGTTTGTTTACTTTCAGCACTATGTCCTGTGATTGTCCTAATTTGATTTGTCTCGACTTTTCTTGTTGCCGGGGTTATGGAGGGTGGTTTCTTTCACACTTTGAACAGGCACGTGGTCAAGTGAGTGAAATAGCATCAAGTATGACGGTAAACCCCAAGGAAACAAGCAATCAAATCAAAAAGTAATTTATTAAGGTATTAAAATTCCCGAAATCGAACTTCTGAAGGCCAAATCTGCTTATATAATATGTTGCCAAACAAACAAATTTAGCGCTGAAAACCAGCACAATTTATGAAGACTTTTTTTTTCTTCTTCTTAATGGGTCTTGTTGCGGAGGGAGGAAGGGGATAATGGTGGCCTGGGCAAGCCTGCATGGAAAAACACGGGACGGTTCTTTTAAAATATAATTTAAGAATCAAAAAGCCATAAAAACTCTTTAACAAAACTATTTCTCCTGAAAAAATTGTATCAAGATGCAAAAGTTTTGCTGGACCTAATGCATTTTCGCAATAACAAAACTGACATAGGAAAGTCTCCAAGCACTCTTACGGCAAAGCAAATTTTAAAAAACCTTTTTAGTTTAGATTTTCATACTATCAGGCATGGAAACAAAATATAGTTTATTTGCTTAACCAATTTCTGAACAATCAATTTACGAGGGGTGTTCTCAGTTGGTCTTAAACTGAAGGGTTGCAGTTTTATCACGTTTAAATGGCGTCACACCTAATTGTGCAAGAAAACAATCCAGCCTTAAAGCGTGAGATAGACAGGGCAGACGGGCTATCTCTGGCTACATCGCTCCCTCCCGCTGCTAGGAATAAAAACCTTCTCCAGAAGAAATCATGTATGAAACGCCTTTTGACGTTAAATTGTTTTTTAGCACTGAAATCGATCTGAATAGCTTACCCCCAAACTCTTATCCAATAGGCTCGACTCTGAATAGAGCGGACACTATAGCCGGCGCCCGCCTCACGTCATCATTAGATTTAGTTATTTCACCAGGCTAAGGTGCGAAGGATTGATCTAATCTCTGTAATTGATCAATTGCTTACTTGACATAACTGTTAGCTATAATTAGACGAGCTTCTCTAACACCAACTCGTTATAATTGCGTTATAAGCAACCAGCCATGACGCCAAGCCTCTCTTTGAAAACGAGGCTAATTGGCAGACGCGCACGAGATGTCTTTGTCAGTTAGTGTTCTAAAATCACCTCAACCATAAAGTTCATATCAGTATTTATTTTTTTAGCCTTCTGCAGTTCACCTTATCGATTAAATCGGTTTTAAAGGATAGTCATGTATATATTTTTTTTATTGATATTTTAGACTAAAAATTTATTTCAACCACAAAATAAAAATTACGGCGTTTTTAAATTAAAAATTGTTTTTGTAACCTCTGCTCAGAATCGACAGTCAACATTTTAACATTGTGATTGCCGTGTGGAAAAACAAACTTCGACAAATGTATAATTATCACAGTTAACAGGGCCCATGACCGTGGCTAAGTAGTAGCGTGTGCGCTTACTAATCTTACTACAATGTACTCTTCATGGGATCCAGTCGGTCTGCCGATCATCACCTGATGAGTTAGTCACATGATGTGGCTCCGGCAATTGCAGGGGTGTATTTACGAGGTTTCCACTCGATTTTCCAATGTAATTATGCAAGGAGTAGTGTGAAGTGGGCAATTGGTGGTCATATAAGTGAAATACCTTTGAGTACAGCGTTAAACCCAAATCAAACAAACAAATACTTTTTACACGCGATCAGTTTGGAGGGAGCGTCATCTTGCAATTGCACTTTCAGAGTTTTAATGGTCATCCCCAGCCGATTTGTTATTCATGCGTTTCTTGTGCGCCTTGTTATTGAACGGTGATGATATCCGTCATCCATCAGTGAAACATCCTTATAAACAAAACAAAACAAACAAACTTTGTTATAGACATTTTGTAGACGAGTAACAGGAACAACAATTTGGATGTTTAATATACACATTCTCGTTGTTTCATATTTAACATACAAATTAAGGCCTGAGTCAAATGAATTCCGATGGAATTAAGAAACATAACACTTATCTACATTCTGTATAAAGCCGCCTGTAGTATTTTTCTCCCATAGTTACTATGTACAGACTCCTATGTGGATAATATTTTGAACTCCAATGTGTGTAATATTTTGAACTCCAATGTGAATAATATTTTGAACTCCTATGTGGATAATATTTTGAACTCCAATGTGGATAATATTTTGAACTCCTTTGTGGATAATATTTTGAACTGCATTGTAGATAATACATTGAACTCCAATGCAGATCATATTTTAAACTCCAATGTGGATAATATTTTGCACACCTTTGTAAATAATATTTTGAACACCTTTGTGAATAGTATTTGGAACTACTTTGTGGATAATATTTAAAACTCCAATGTAGATAGTATTTTAAACTCCAATGCGGATACTATTTTAAACTCCAATTTGGATAAAAGTTTGAACTGCTTTGTCGGTAATATTTTGAACCGCTTTGTTGATAATAACTTCGATGTGGATAGTATTTTGAACTGCTATGTGGATAAAATTTTGAACTGCAATGTGGGTTATATTTTGAACATCAATGTTTAGAATATTTTGTACCATCCTGTTTTAATTTGTACAATCGTTGAATAATGTGATTCACAATGAAACATTTGGAATCGCATACAATAATTTTTATTAATTGTGTAACATCATGTTGTAATTTGTATCAACTGTAAGAAATCGTGTTATATTTGTATCACTTCGTATCATCTATGAGAAATCGTGTTATAATTTGTATCACCGTGTATCATCTATGTGATATCGTGTTATAATTTGTATCACTTCGTATCATCTATGAGAAATCGTGTTATAATTTGTATCATCGGGTATCATCTATGAGAAATCGTGTTATAAATTTATCACCGTGTATCATCTATATGAAATCGTGTTATAATTTGTATCATCGTGTATCATTAATGAGAAATCGTGTCATAATTTGTATCACCGTGTATCATATATGTGAAATCGTGTTATAATTTGTATCACCGTGTATCATCTATGCGAAATCAGGAAATTTGTATCCACACATTAATAATTTGTATCATCGTTTCATGGGAAGTAATTTGCGCCTTGTGCAATGTTTGTATCAAAAAGTTATTTTTGTACCACTAAGTAATACTTGATATCAACCTGGTGTTTGTATTCCTAATAAATGTATGTCCCATTGAATGATTAGAAACAGCTTGAAGTAGTTTGTTACACATTTTAATAAATAATGTCAATATGCAATAATTTGTATCCCCGTGTACTATTTTGTATCATCATGTGGTGAACGGAATTAAAAACAAAAAAAAATATCAAATAAAAATGCCTAGCCCCAAATGTGCAATGAATTTATTTCACGAGTTATCTTCGTACTATCTAATAGCATGTCGATACATATTAGCGTAACCTAATCTACACCTGGTTTTTGACTTATGACCACGTTATTTCTTTGGAACTGTCTCATTCAAACCCAACTCGAACTCATTATCCACAAGTTCAGCCGTGTTCACGCTTCTACAGATCTAAACAGTTGCATAGCGCCGTCTAGCGGCTGATAATGTTAGATGGTGGTCCGATAGCATTGTATATTTACAACCGTTTGGAGAAAATTTCTTTTATTTAATTTGTCTGAACGGAGGAAGTTATTTTCTTTCACAAGAATGTCAGCTGTGTAAACGTCATTCTGGCAATAGACATTTTTTTCGAAATAAGAGAATTGAATATCTAACATGCACAAAAGTAATTAATACGCATGCGCTTTGGCTGGCCACGCGCCGTGTGTGTTGCCCCCAACACGAGACAACTATCTTTTTCCGCTAGATAATGAAACCTAACTACTCTACATTATGCAGTTACCAGAAAATAGAGTCAACTATAAACGTTACAATCTGACGGCGATTAAGTTCACCGGAAGTTAGCGGTCGCCGTGTCGATTCTCACTCTTGGAAACCGGAAGTGAGATAAGCTAGAGTTAAGAAGCAGCCGCATTGTTGTTTTACTCTGATGTGATAGATGTGGACTGCTGGCAGGCGATCACTGAGACGTATAATACTCCGATCAAAACTGGTATAATTAGGAGTAAATAGTGTTTGTCCTCGACGTCTCTAGGATTGCTACTAGGCGTGAATCTATAGTTAAGACCTCAGTCATAGTACCTCTGACTTTATTAAAATAATTAGAAAAAGTTTTAAAAATGACTGAAGAATTGATGGATGGATGGATGGATGGATGGATGGATGGATGGATGGATGGATGGATGGATGGATGGATGGATGGATTGGTTG
>JARFOD010116141.1:0-14970 GCA_031763545.1 Mopalia muscosa | reverse complement strand
GTTTGTGATGTTCTGTAATTGTGTCCGTCGTCATATAAGTGAAATACCCTTGAGTACGACGTTAAACACCAATCAAAAAACCAAACAAACATTTGTTAGGTTGTTTGATTGGAGGGAGCTATTTCCATGTTAAATGAAAATAACTGATTAAATTCATAGCACGATTTTAAAATATTTTTTCACATATTTCAAGGCTCCTTTTTGGTAATGATATTGAGAAATGTTTGTTATTTCAGCTGGTTTCAAGAACCCCACAGGAGATGTACGAGATAGTTTGTTTAATAGGGTAAGTTGAGTTAAATTTCCCTACTCTGAATGCAACCCTATTGATTACTTCTGTGTGTTATAATTAAGTAAGATAAATTGACTAATGTCATTTGAAGTGCAGTGTTGAGCACCCAGAAAGTAGAACTGATGGATTGTATTTTTTTTTTTTTCGCTCTGAGAGCTTTTGTATGTTAAAAACTTCACAGAGAAACTCAAACAAAAAAATAATAATAATGTTTTGTTACAATTTTATTTTAAAGTTACTCATTAAATTTTCCATTTCCAGCGAGTTGATGCCTAAGTTACCGTCTGACGGTTTATTTAGTGTAGATGCCATGTTACGTAAGGGCAATGCTGTTAATACTGACGCAGTGGTGTGGCAGTGGAGAGATGACCGGGCCATGTGGCATCCTTATACACCTATTGACAGCAGAATTATAGAGGTAGGTGCACAAAGTACAAATTGTTTGCACCTCATAAGCAAGCATTTCAACATGCTATGTTCATTTTCAATATCATTTAACTATTTAACCATCTATATTAAAGTGCATTGCAAAATATAGATTTCTCATGTCAAAATCTTTAAAAAAAACACCCATATGTCTCAAATATGCATGAAAACCTTTCCGAAAGGTAAATCTTCAAAATTTTCATGTGAATCATAATATGTCTTGAATATGCCTGGGTCTCTGACTAAGGGAACTTTGTTTGAAGAGTAGCATAACTATTTAATCACCTCACATTTTATATACCAGAATCGGCCGGCCTGTTGGAGGGAGCTTTATGTTGGCCTGGTGCTCTCAGAGCTAAAGGGGAACAGGAAGCCGATCTGTTTGTGGTGTCTGTATCACGTCCTGTTTTTGCCTTGTCCTGTCTTTGTTTGTTGCCAGTGGTGTCGAGGGTGGTTTCCTTCTCCCATTGGGCTGGCACTTTGTCATATAAGTGAAATACCCTTAAGTACGACATTTAAACCCCAATCAAACACATTTTATAGTGGTGCTCATGTCAATTAATGATGAATAATACACTGCCATCATAAAAGAGGAGCACCTTTAAACATGGCGTAAAACACCTCCATCAACAAAATCTGTCTGAAAACACCACAATGTTTTAACATAATGTGTTTATTTCTTTGTTGTTGTGCCACACTGATGCTGCAGATACATTCACCAGTCTGGCTGAGATAGTGTCAGTAATGCACATAGTGTAAATGTTTTTGAAAAGTTATTTGATTCTATATGATTTGATCTTTTTGTAGGCTGCCTATCAAGCTGGTGAGGACGAGGTCAGCCTGTCTACAATGGGTCGAGTCTACACCATTGATTTCAATGCCATGCAACAAATAAATGAAGATTCTGGTACTGCCAGACAGTGTCAGCGAAAACTGAACCCATTAGCTGCTAGTACGAGCCAAATGAACGGTATGACTACATGTAGTCTTTCTCAAATCTCAAATAATTTGCCTGTTAGGTTTTCTATTTAACTTTCTTCATTAGATGGTATGTGTTTGCTAATCCTACTTTGATTAACCGTTCAAGGGATCAAGTCCATCTTTTAACCTTCAGGTATATGAGTGAGTCACATGTTGTGGCTCCAGCAATTGCAGGGGTGGTTTTTACAAGGTTTCCTCTCAGTTTTCAACCGTGAGTTGTCAAGGAGCAGTGTGCCTTGGACAATTCGTCATCATATAAGTGAAATACCCTTGTTATAGTTGACGTTAAACCCAAATCAAACAAACATCATGAAATGTTATATACTCTAATCCTAACTATTCTCAGATCATATTTAAGTTTTAGAACACCCGGTCAATAAATATGATCATTTTGAGCCTAGGTTTCTCAAACCCTGGACTTGGTCTTCTTATTGATGTTCTGTATTCAGTTCATCTCTCTCTAACTATCTCAGTTTTGTTCAGAACTTAGTTGCTTCAGAGTTATAATTACAAAATATTACACTTCACCTTGGACCACGTAAAATTTCACCCAATAGATAGCTAATTTATAGGCTTTTTATAGGATTTATAAATTGTGTCTGGGAGGCAGAGGACATCTTTTTTAGTCATTGTTTTTTCATGTCTACATTTATTTTTGAAAAATCAGCAAAGCAGTATTATGAGTTTGTTTAGAAAAAAAGTTATATGACCAATGTTTTGATGCTGTCGAAACTTGACTGTACAAGTATGTATATTATGGTCTTCTCTGGCAATCACTTTATTTTTACTAAAACCTGATGGTAGGCTCTGATAAGATGATGATTGGTTAAATAAGACATTTGTATGTTAAATCCAATTTCCCACTATCAGACCGACATGGAATCAGTGTGTTACATTGTTCCCTGTTTTTCTTGTGTTAGATTATAAGTGTCTGCAATGGTTTGTTAACTGCCTCGGAGACATAGCTACCCTTCCCTCACTGACACTGTGTTTTTATGTTTACAGCCTGTGCAGCAGTTGACCCTAATGTAGAGAGATGTGATTCCAGAGCTGAGATACTCAAAGAAGACATGGCATTAGCTTCTGCCTTTATCCAAACTCTGTTTGCTGTTCTCTATGAGGTCTACAGCTCTTCTGTGAGTACATTGTATACTGCCATTCTCTTTTCACAATCATCCAATATTTTTGGACTGCTGACTAAAGTTTCTGGTCATGGAATCTATCAGTTTTGTAGTTGAGAATTTAAATAGAAAAGATTTGTTTCCTTCCTACCTCAAAGTTTTAGTACTCTTTTGGGTGGGTTAATGTGCACTTCAAGAATCATATCACTAAATTGAATTTTGTTGGATGCTATAGAGAACTATATGTTTTGTATTTCACTACGTAGGTCTAACTTTATGTCGTAAATGTTAACAAGCATTACATTACAGGATTATATTTTGTGTTATTCTAGGCTGGTCCAACTGTTCGTCACAAGTGTTTACAAACATTGCTGAGGATGATTTATTATGCTACTGCTGATTTGTTAAAAGTTGTCCTACAACAACAACCTGTTTCTAGGTGAGTTCCACCTGAGGATGGTAACTAAATTACAAACTGATCCCATTGTCTGACACAATCGATACGTATAAACCAGCTCAATAGTGCAACAGCTAGAAAAAAAGATGTTTTTAAATCATACTTTCTATCTTAAAAGTGTAAATGTTTTCACCTTTATATGCTAAAAGATGATTTTCTAACACATTGTTATGGCATATAATAGTTTGTGTTAAAAGAACTACTGCTCCTACATGGTATATTAATTCAAATATTAACAAGTCAATGGGATATATTTGCTTTCCGTGGATTATTTCAATGGGGGGCCTGCGACTGTGGCTAAGTGATAGCATGTGCCCTTACGCATGTTGTGGCTCCAGCAATGGTTAGGTACATTAAGGAGTGGACAATCCGTTTTCATATAAGTGAAATTCCCCTGAGTATGATGTTAAACCCCAATGAAACAAATATTTAAATGGACACTCTTGAGGGAGTGTCCTGTTGCGTTGTTGACATTAACTCAAGTTGTGTATGTTTATTTTGTTAGCCACATTGCTGCGATGATGGCATCCAGTGACCTGAAGGTTGTGGTGGGTGCTATGCAGATGGCTGATATACTCATGCAAAAATTACCTGATGTCTTTAGCATTTACTTCAGAAGAGAAGGTGAGAATGTTAATAATAACATTTTGTCATATTAATCACAGGCCTTCTGATTTGAGGTGTGCTGACCTATACTTTAACACAGAGCCATCTGGCTAAGGGCAGTTTGTTTGCACACTAGCAATGCTGTCTTGAATTAGCACTAGAGAAAAATAAACTTTGTAACATTATGAAAGCGATTCACATCATGGTTGTGCTAGTGTCAATTATTGTCGGAATACACTTGCATGATATCAGTGAAAAAACTTTAGCATGACGTAAAATCAATCTTTAACACAGATCACTCACTTGGAATCAGAAGGCCTTAGGACATCTAGTTGTCCTTTGTAATACTCTTATATCATAATATTACACTATACACCATTATCATCTTAGTAACATAGTAATACTGATATTGTAGTTGTCATTTGTGATTATTGATGACACACCATTCATTTTAATAATGTTTAAAAGTTAACATATATTTTGAGCTGTCAGTGGACGAAACAACCTTTAACCATACATAATCAAATGAGGTTTCCTTCTGGTTTGCCACTGTATACCGTATAAAACAAAGGCTGATTAATAAGTGCAAAAACTGTCATCATGTAATTGAAATACCCTTGAATTAATGTTAAACCGCAATCAAACAAACACATTTTTCAAGTTGAACCTTCAATTTATATTTTGTTGTGTGACATTTTTCCAGGTGTTATGCATCAGGTAAAGCGTTTATCAGAGACAGATCCTCATGTGCAGACTCCAGCTAAGACTGGCAGTGGACAAAGCTCTGGCTCCTCCAGCAGTTTGAACAGTGAGAGCTCTGGCACGAGTTCCTCTCTCAGTGACCACAGTGTGACAGAGCGACAGGAGGCATGTGGTGGGGGTGCCAGTGCCTCTTCAACAAGTATTCCTGAGGAACAAAGCTCCAGTACTGCTGCTATGTAAGTCACCTAGCATATATAATAATGGCTTTGGCTTTAAACCTTCAAACTGGGTCAGTGGGCGTGGCTTGGTGGTCGCGAGTGCGCTTCCTAAACTGAACCGTCTTTGATACACTGTTGAGGAGATTTTAACATGTCATGTCATGTTAATTTCTCATATGTTGATTGGTTAAATTTCATGGATGTTACAGCCAGTACAAACCATGTGAGTCTTCATGTCAGAAGACAACAAAGTCATTTGCTGGCCCTTTTTTTTATATCTGCTTCGTTTGATGTAGAACACATATATTAGAGTGGCTTCTACTCTTAGAGTGCACTGCCTTTGTATTAGGTCGAACAGTCTTGAGCAAGAGGCTGTGGCTTAGTAGTTTGCGCATCCACGTACCAATTATTCTGTGATGTACCTTTCACGAGAGGGAACATCAGGTTTATGAGTGAGTCACACAATATGGCTTTAGCAATTATTGCAGTGGTTTTTATCAGGTTTCCTCAAGTGAAATACTCACGAGAAGAGTGCACAACAATGATAAGCCAATTTATTTCTTAGCTTCTATTGATGTCACTTATGGAAATTATTTGTTTGTAGACGTCGTTTGAGTGATGTTTTGAAGAGAAAGAAGCCTCCAAAACGAGGCCCTACAAGGAAAGGATCAAAGGGCGAGGAGGCTGGGTTAGATAACAGTGCCAAAGGGGTTGGGTTTGGGGGACGGGCCATAGCCAGAGGAAAATCTCCAGGTGAGTCGGTTAACTAATTGTCTAGCCTTGTGCACAATTCATACAGTAGAACACTTCATCTTATGTAATACTGTTCATACCAGAGGAAACTGCCATGTGACCAATAACTGCTGTGCATTTAAGCATTATGACGTTATTCTCCTCCATTGTAACGTCATTGTCTGACCTAGATGTCAAAGCATAGAAATGACACTTGCCCTGCAGCACCCATTGTTTACTAGACCAATGCGATGTGGCCTCTAATCATGGTCGATGTGAATTGTGCTTTTGGCAAGCTGACATCTGTTTAAGCATCCTGTAAGTGTATTTAACTGTAGTAAAGTTGCAAATCAGTCAAACCAATCTTGATGTGTTCATTATGTTCTGTTTTAACAAAAATGTATATTTATTATAGGAAAAGATGGCAAATCAAGTGGTGCTACAGCCAAGTCTTTTCTGCCTAGTTTGAACCCACGGAGCTGGGGGAGACTAGGAGGTTCACCTTTAGATAGGACACCATCAAAGGTAACCGCTTTGGATACTGGTTAACCAGTCTATCACTAACATGTTGCTTTAATAACATTAAACAAGTAGTTTACTTTTTGTCAATCTGGCTTATGCCAGTGTCTTTGATGTGTTTTCACACTGGAAGCTGAGTGGAAACATTTTGTTGCAAAGAATTAATTAATCCAACTTCACGAACTAGTCAATCTCTACCTGAGATCAGTACCATTTCCACACATGTATTTTGTCCACAAGACCTTTTCTGTCTACATACTGTGGACGGTATACAATTGAATTCAAGATTCAAGCTTAATTTCATTAACTCCCCTCATGCTGTTAACAAGAATGTACGATCTTTAAAGCATTCAGTGGGCAGTTGGAGGGAGCTTTATGTTGCCCTGGTGCTCTTAGAGCTAAAGGGTAACAGAAAGCCTATCTGTTTGTGGTGTCTGCATTGCATCCTGTTGTTGTCGTCCTGTATTACTATTTGTCCTGTCCTGTCTTTGTTTGTTGCCTGTGGTGTAGAGGGTGGTTTCCTTCACCCATTGGGCTGGCACGTCAAAATCCACGTACGACATTAAACCCCAAACAAACAAACAAATTAAAGCATTCAATGCAAAACAGAAGTCGACCAGTAATGAACAAGAAGTGACAACAAAATGACAAGAAATCTTACTTTTAACAAGGCATGATTTCTTTGTGAAATATTTCTGTTTTAATTGTATTTAACTATTTTTGTTTTTACTAAGTATAAGGTGTGAAAAACGGGGTGATTTTGTAGATCGTGTTGCATTAGGCAGTCCAATGGTTGGAATTCACTGTTGTCACACTCTAAAGCATGACTTAAAACGTATATCAATCAGTTGATCCGTTAATCAATTTTTTGTTTGCTTTCAGGAAACACCATTACCAAAAACGAACAGTAATACAGCATTAGTCAATAATAAAGAAAAAATTAAAACCTGGATAAAAGAACAAGGTATAGTAACAAAATCCTGTGTTTATTACAAGCCTTTGTCAGTCCCTAATTATATATGCTATAACTTGAATGTATACATATATTTTCTTTCTCAAGAATAAAAATATAAACATTTGCTGACAAGAGTTCCATTTAAAAAAGAAACACCTCATTTGATAATTAAAACCATCCTAACACTGAAGGCTATGTTAGATTGTTTTGATAACTTAGGTCACTTTTATACGGCCCAGAGTGATTTTGGAGACAAAACTGTGGTGACATGGAAAACACTCCTATCATATAAGTGAAATATCCGCAAATAAAAGGCTAAATTCCAATCTAGCAAACCAACAAAATTAATAGTAAAGAAGAATAAGTTTGGTTGAGAAGCTATTAATTTAAATGAGGTCTTGTCAGAGATATATATTTGTTTATTAATATTAGTAATTGACGTTTTTCGAAGGGTGTACGGACTTTTATGACCATCCTGCAAACTCGTACGCCCTGAGCCGCAGGCGAAGGGGCGTACAGGCTTGCAGGACAGGACAGATTTAAAACAGATATGTTTTGCAGTGCTTCTCTGCAAACCAAAAATCGATTTCAAAGATACGTTTTATTAAATTTAGAACATAAGATTTGAAGCGTAGACGGCCATGTTTGTTTTTATATTACCCGTGAACTCTTGTGACATTCAAAATCTCCCAGTGTATGGGTTTTTATCCCCCTGCAAATTGACCAATCAGAACACAACAAATTTGGTTGACGGATAATAAGAAGGGTTATCAGTTCTCAGTAATAGCTTACAACGGTGATAATCAGTACTAAAATTTATAAGAGAGCTTATCAATTATCACAATTTACAGGGGAGATATTCAGTACTCACATCTAACTCTTCCAGTGACTCAAGCGAATTTACTATTTGGATAGGATCCCGAATTTGTTCACGTATAAAATCTGCCAGTGAATCTCCCGATCTCTGGCCTCTAAACTCTCGCTTTACGATCTCCCCATTTCGGAATAACTTCAAAGTGGGATATTTACTAATATGGTATGAGGCAGCAATACCAGCTGAAAAAGAACAATAAATATTTAAATTATTTAAACGACACATTTGACTGATTGAATTAAGTTGAATTCAATTTTTATTTCACTTATATGACCCCTTATACGGCTCGTCATTTGTGTAATATACAATAGCCCAGTTCTAGAGTTCAAATTGCAACATGGGTACTTTGGATCATGAACTAATGAATACACTTGTCCCCCGCTATAAGGCGCCCTATTATAACGCGTGTTGCGTTATAACGCTGTAGTGATTGTGTCCCCCAATTTTTTTTTCTCCATTCCGTTACGATGTTACAAATGCAAGCTGATTAATTCAATGAAAAATTAAATGGAGACAATGACTTTTGTGCTAGTCGGGGATTTCTGCATAGATTTCAGAAGAGGCATGGTATCTCACAAGTTACGATCTCTGGAGAATCCAAATCAGCCGATATTGAAGCTGCATCATCATTTCCAGCTATTCTGAAGAAAATTATTTTGGACGAGGAGTTAGTTGACGAGCAAATTTACAACTGTGACGAGACTGGGTTATTCTACAAACTGTTGCCCGATAAGACATTAGCTTTCAACAATGAAGACAACAAAAAAGAAGGCTATAAGAAAATAAAGAGCCGAGTAACTATACTGTTCTGTGTCAATAAGACGGGAAATCACAAACTCAAGCCACTGTGTATTGGCAAATTTAAATCTCCTCGATGCTTTAAACATGTAAATAAAGACAGTTTGCCACTTTCTTATACTAATAGCGCGAAGGCGTGGATGACGGCTAGTATCTTTGAAGAATGGTTTTTTAAAGACTTTGTGCCTGACGTGCGTCAGTACTTGGGACGTAAAGGCCTTCCCAAAAAGGCAATTCTAACCCTGGACCATTGCCCTGCTCACCCACCAGCTAACAGCTTAAAAACCCGTGATGGTAAAATACGTGTGGTTTATTTGCCGAAAAACACTACCTCCAAGATCCAACCGCTTGATCAGGGTATCATATCCACGTTCAAGAAAAATTACAGGAGGGGACTGGTGCAATCCATAATCACTGACGAGGCCAATGTCTGTGAGTTTTTAAAAGCTTTGAACTTGAAGGATGTGATATATATGGCAGGCAAAGCATGGAATAAAGTGTCGTCAAAATGTATAGAGGGCTGCTGGAGGCAAGGATTGGCAGAGGCATTTGTGAACCCAACTCTACGTGACGGCCAGCTTGACGGGGATGACAGCGATGACGACAATGACATGAATGATTTTGAAGGATTTACACCCGAAGACTTAATAACAAACTCGGAGACTAAATTTAAGGAAAAATTAATTTCAGATGGGTTTCCAGCGGTCACACTCTGCCAGATTCAAGAATGGATTTCTATGGATGAAACATGCCCAACATCCAGTATTTTGTCTGATAATGATATCGTACATGCTGTGCGTAAGGCTCCGACTGGTAGTAGTTCTGCAGACCAAAGCGAAAGTGAAGACAGCGAGTCTGAAGAGCCGTCAGAGTTGGTCTGAACAATCACTGCCCATCAGGCCATTGACAGCCTAAAGACAGCCCTTGGATGGTTTGAAAGACGGGACTGTACCCCTTTACAAACACTTCAGTTGAGGGGAATGATAGATTTTGCCCAATCTGAAATGGCAACTGCATCCCGAAAACAGATGACTGACTTTTTTACGACAAAATAAACATACTTTTGGTTGAAACCAATTCATTGAGTATATAAGGCATGTACAATATCGTCTTAATGTAGGAGACTTTACTACTTGAACAACATAGGCACATGAAGGCCTACATACAGCTTTCTATACTGATGTCAGTTAACACATACGCCGGACGTCCACAAGTAATATTTATTCTTCAGTAAGGGCAGTTGTTATTGTTTGAATAAAGAACTTCATACTTTTCATGAAATTGAATTGTAAGTTTTCTCCGTTTTAAATCAGCACAAATGGAAACTGAGCGACTCACACGTATGCCGGTAAACTATTGTCTGTACGTTTTGAAATTAGTTCCCGTCCAGCATATTTACTACTGTTTAAGAAAGCTTCCAATGAAACCTAGTTCGTGTCAAAGAGACATGTTGGAACTAATTTAGTTATCCCTAGTTTTCTCAACCAAATTAATGGGGAACATTTATATGAAGGGAAACATGGATTTACGATAGAGCATAAATATTTTGAGCAATCAACTATTATGGGGGAAAAAGAAAGCCCGACATCCGTCATTTTGAAAACTTCGGTATGTATGAAGCAACGTGTCAATGGTCCGATAGTAAATCTTGCATTGTTTGACAAATAATTTAATTTAGCTTTCATAATACATGTAGCAATAAAATCACGTAACACTGTTTTGTTTCTATCAACAAATTTTATCTTAATATAATTACAGATTTCCGCTAGGCTTATGGGCGGATTTGATTTGTCAATTCGGGTCTCCCGATATCCATTCGGGCCGCCCGAAGTTGATTCGTTTTAATCGGGTGGATGCGTGCACAGCCAAGTTTACCCGATCGGGAGCCCCGGACAGTCTACATGTATTCAGAATGTGTTATACAACAACGACAGCTTCCGCTACCGTATATGGGCATGTTACGTCATATGTAAATATAAACAATGACATGTGCTTCAAGCACGTGTAGAACATTAGCTTACACGACACACTTGCTGAAAGTTTCCAAATCTTTCCACTTGGGCCTCAAGGTTGCAGTCAGATTGAATAAGGTTAGATGTAACTGAATTTGCACAGCCTGTAGATGTCATTGGCCCATTCAATGACCAGCCAAATATTGTAGTTCATTGGGCTAACCTCTCATTACATAATATGAAATCAAAGCCTCCGGCACATCTTGCCCAATTAACAACCTTACCTTTCTATTGTTTGTGTCAGTAACATGTATATTAATGTCTTTCAAATGAGACCACCTGTCAATGTCTTTTTGTGTTACCATACTGTCTTTTATTTCTGGTAAGTTATTAGTAGAAAAGACATACTGTACATTAATAACATGTCTTTGGTGTAGGTCTGAAACTTCTAAACTGGTCAATAACACATCTGAAGTACTATTCATCTTTTCTAATGTAGAAAGCGACAGTTTGGTATGAGTTCCTTCCGCTCCCAGTCAATTTAAAAGTTCACTTGAACAAAAGGTATTTGTGCTACCGTTGTCCAGTAGGGCATATGTCTGAATAAATTCTTGGTCTTTGTTCGCCCTTACCTTTACAGGTACAATTGGCAATACGATTTTGCGGCCCAGCCCCATTGACCCCACTGGAAGAACTACATACCGTAACATTTCCATTCTGACCTTTGGTTTCTTTATTGTCATATTTCATTTCAGATCTTACTCCATGTGTCACATTTACCCACATGGTGTAACAGTCTAGAGTGTTTCTGAACACAGTCATGAAAATAACATCTGTATGGTTTTGGACAATTAAATGAAACATGTTTTGGGGAAAAACAATTATAGCATAGTTTATTATCCCTTGTGAATTCTAACCTTTTATCGGGTGTCATTTCCCGAAATTTTTCACAGCGATATATCGCATGTTTTTCAGTACATAAATAACATACAGGGAAATCTTTCCTGACAGCACACTGAACGTCATTTGTTTGAGTATTAAACGTTGTGCCTCTTGATTTAAAAGAAGCAGATTTATTCTGAAATCTTGACGCAGGTGTTTTATCTTTCCAATCACCGCCAAAAATCGGATCATTTACTTCTTCAGCCGCTTCTTGAATGAACTGAACAAGCCTTATTATATCCGGATATACACCATCAGTTTTCAACTTTCTCACAGCCATCTGACGCCATCGGCATTGTAAATAAAATGGTAGCCTATCTACCATTTTCACCATTCTAAGCTGGTTATCCAATTCATTTAGACGACCCATGGCTTTTAGAGTTATCATACAGCTTCCCACATCATCGGCGTATTTTCTTAGTCCGACTTTATCCGACGGCTTTATCACAGGCCCTTCAGTAATTTTTTCAGTCCATGCTTGTGAAATTGTATACGCATTGCCAAATCGTTCAGCCAACAAATCTCTGGCTGTAATGTAACCCTTATCGACCTGCATAATAGAACAACACTCTATGACTTGAAGAGCATTGCCAGTACAATACTGTAATAGTCTATTCAGTTTAACACTGTCCGACATAGCTGTGTTTCCTACAGCGTTATCAAAAGCCCTAACAAAAAACCAATACCGTAGTGGATCGCCATCAAATACAGTTATTTCAGATTTAGGAAGCTGCATTGCGTCTATCATTTGTTGATGCAAGCGTAAGATTCTTTCTTCCGACGATTCAGTTGTGTTAAAGTCTGTTAAAATTCGTGTTCTCAGTTTTAATTTTCACTGAGTCAATAATTGAGGGCTTCAAAGTGTCATTGTGTGTAGTTTTATTCAATCCTTCATTATTTACCCACTCCTTAGCATATGGGTTTAAATTTGATTCTGCTTGAATGTCAGTCTCTAATTTTACATTTGCATCACACAAATCAAGATTTCGCAAACTCTTTTCATAATTTTCATAAACCAGTTCTTCAGCCGTGACGGCTGCTATTTCTTCATCTAATTTCATCTTTTGTTCTATCTGTTCTAATTCAACCTTTTTCATCTTTAATTGTTTTTGTTTCTCCAGCTCTTTTGCTCTGACTTGCAAAACAGCCCTTTTAGCCTGGAGTTTAACTCTTGAACTTGCTATTGACGACTTTGTGCTTCTGCACGATCCCATTTTACTGGCCGAATCACCAAGCTTAATACTATCAGCTGGTGACCTAACCTCCATCTGTCTAAACCATCGACGAACATCTATCTTTATATTTTCAAAAGCTTCTTCAACCTCGATGAAATATTCCGCTGCCTTTCTCAACTCGACGGGATCGTTTTCAAACAGTTTAGTCAGCTGTTTATGTGTTTCATAGAAATTATTGAAAACTTGTTCTAAATCCGTTGTTTTATTTTCTACCTGTTCTTTACTGTGACATTCTGAATCTAACAGTTCTCTTAGTTCTCTTTGTTTTCTCGTCAAAGACGATCTAATACCTCCTCTTTCTTGAATCAATTGTCGAATACGCTCTGACTGTATTCCTTCTCTGTCTAATGTTGTATTGTCCATTTTTATTCTCGATGTATCACTCATCTTCCTTCTGATAAATTCTTCTAATTATTCTTGAACTTTTGTAGTAGACATAACTCAGAAATCAGATCCAATTTTAATAACTTTATTCTTGTACACACATAGTTTCCCAATGTGATTAAATCACCCAATTTCTAATGGAACATCTTGACACGTGATGTTGATTGATGTCATTTGATGTGGTTCAAGCTACAAACCAAACAAAAGATAATATTTAGTCTTAAGATAACAGGACTATATCAAATATGGAAAATGAATGTTTTGACATATATATTATACTGTACGTCAGTATATTTAACAAACTCAAATGTTTTTATCCTTTTAATCATTGTCTGTCTTTATTTATCTTTAGAATTGCATTTGTAAAGTATGCTACGTTAATTAACTCAAGTTTTCATCACCAAAATATTTTGACTGTAAATCAGCTTATTGATCGATATTTCATAACAACAACAACACCGTATATTACAAAGTTAACATAACCTATCGACTGTAGATATTGACTTACAATAATTGTGCCGATTTCTGATGTCTACAATGACTTATTTTCTCGTTATGACCATCTTGGACGAACATTTGCCAACCGAAAAACAAAACATAACTGAACGTAGTTAACAAAAGTTTCGAAATCTGTTAACGTCTATTCCCTTCCGGGTTTACTCGCCACAACTCGTCCCTTACCCGTTGGGAACCAACAAAAGTGTCACCATAAAATATGTCGGACCCATGACTCTACGGGCTGAATAATTCAATGAGACATTTTCATATAATTTATGAGAGAAAAGATTGAAACAAAATAAACTGGACTATAAACCCAATACGACCGCTACAATAACTTATAACTTAATGTGGAATTATTTGCTGCCCAATGGTTTGAAGTCTGTGACGGAATCATATGGAGAAAATCCCACGTTTGGATTTGTAGACATTGGATATGCTCTATTAGGAACATATGTGTTATTAAAACCATTAAACTGACTCCGTGATACAAAAGGACGACAAAATATTGAAGTGTTAAATTTTATTATACTTTTCGAAACACCAATCAATTTACTCCCTAGGATTGTATTGCAAAAGGGTCGTGACGGAATCACTTTTGCAATATGCACTGTTATAAAACATGTTATGCTTTAATTAACACATGTAATCCGTTGATGAAATATATATATTTTTTAACTGAAATAACTTTTAACTTCGTAAACAAGACTCGTCCCTGCAATCATAAAAAAGTAACAGAAGAAACGACAACAACGTAAACATTACGTTTCACCTTCTACTAACACCCCTCACAAGTAAATACTTCATTGTCATCAAGAATTCCAACATCTTCAGCACAAGTTTCATGGAACCACTGACCGCAACAGCAACGCTGCAACCAATCTTGACCAATTTTCGGGTCATCGCTGCTTCCATAGACCCAACCACAATTGCTATACGGGGCATCCTGTTTCGCTACATGCTGCTTGTTGGAAATGATGGCTACTGGCACATCGTCAGAATCAGAAGACCGGTCATTTTCAACTTCTTGGGATATCAACGTTAGTGGCTTTCGTACTAGCCTAATAACGGAGTTCTCGGCCGATTTTTAGAACTTTACTTTGCCCTCACCACAGGAAGATAGATGGAATGAACGTCGATGGTACCCAGTACCACCGGAGTGTTAGACCAAGTCTCGTCTAGCCCTAGGGAATTTTTGATCAACGTCTTCTTGTGTTTCAATGTCTACATGGATGCTTTGAGGACTGTACCGCTAGTCAGGGGTAAAATTTCGACTTT
>JARFOD010116130.1:0-14973 GCA_031763545.1 Mopalia muscosa | reverse complement strand
GAACGATGGCTATTGTGTGCGATATTGTGAGCGTCATTTTTCGAGAAATTACGATAGGATGAGTCATAAATTAATCAAGCATCCGGAAGAAAGCAAAGAAGAATATTATCACGATAGTGTTCTAGATGAGGGAATCGTTGAAGCAGACGAAGACGAAGACCTTCCATCGGACAATAACGTACCCTCAGCATCGGCTCATTTGAACGAAAGCAGCGATGTCGAAAGCGATGGAGAAAGCGACGTCCACTGAGGCCTGGGAAGACATAGTCAACAGCGTTCTCGATAGTTTTAAAGATAAAATTATCGAAGAAGCAGGCGATGAATCGAAGTGGCCATGCAAAAAGTCTACACCACCCTCTTACCCGACATTAGGAAGTCGATCCGCGACGAATATCTTCGCCTGAACACACGTTGTCTCGACTTGAAACGCTACAACATTTTCTGGAAAAGCCTTGTTTTAAGCGATGCAGTGTAAAAAAATAAGATTTCCATGATAAAATAAAAAATATAATAGCTTTCTTAAATTACATGACATGATGTGGATTACCCCATTAATGTTATATGGATAAGTGAATTAACTGATAAATGGTAATGTATACAGCTGATGAAATATATCTACAATGTAAGTTTACATCCCACCGCTCTATTTCTTTCCATGTAGGGCTTCCAATAAAAATGATGGCGTAAAACACCAATCAGTTAAGCATAAAAATGTATCTCCCAATTCAAGTGGCATTTTGCACTACTTTTTGTCTACAAAAATGATAGTAGTTCTTTAATGTGGAGAAAGAAATTTTTGTTTGTCTTCACTTGTATAGGCAGATTGAAATTGAATAAAAATGGCACCGGGTACCGTATTTAAAAAGAAAAAAATCAACTCAAATGTTTAAAACTGAACGTTAACAAATGTGTCAGATATTAAAAGTTGAGTTTAGTGGTTTTCCGTAACTTTTCCAAGACTTTCCTAAACAAAAAAAGTCAAAATTTCCATAACCATAGATGATTTTAGTGATTAGGAGAAGAAATTTGAAATGCCCGTATGACAACCGTTTTCCAACAGAGATTAATACAAAAAAATCCTCACAAATTTATTACCAGGCCTTCAAACTTGGCAAATAATCACATTGAAAAGAATGAGATAAGAGGGAATGGTTTACAATGTTCGAGTAAGATCCGAATGAGTAGAGTAAGCGATTTTCACAAACTAACGAAATTTGGACACTGAACAATACTTCGGGGATATGTTGAATTTTTATTTATTGCCTCAACGGCGGCAAAACATTTGCTGTTTTTGTCTGCTTTTTTTTATTATTTCGTTTTTGAATGCAGGCAAATAAATTTCCATACGTTTCCAAGGCCCTGAAAAACCCGCTCACAAATTTCCAAAACCGTATAGGCCTAGGCTACGAACCCAGTAAAATGATGTTTACAAAATTCTGGCAACCAGCACCTGCGTGGTCTCTAGATTCATGTTTGACGCACTATATTGATTTTTAAAATTGTTTTTAGACAGAATAAAGCACTACCAGTCGCAACCAGAGCCTAAGTATTGTCAGAAAAATCTGACCACAAATAAAAAAGAACTAAAACAAAGTATGTTTAACAAATCACTGGGCGCAGCCATATGTATACTAACAGTCTTTTGTGTGCTCGGGTGCGAAAGAATGAGGGTGCCGGATAGCGTCCACCCCAAACAATAGATTACACAAGATGGCAGTCGAAAGTGACACATTATAGTTATGATGAGTCGTAAGTCAGTGATATTCAAACAAACAAAGATGTAATGAATACTGTCCCAGATTATGTTTATAATTTTTTTATCAATCTTGTAGCGGTAGTGATTTTAGCCTACTCATAAACCCAATGCGTAGTATTGTATTTCCAGAGAACGACTACTCTTTTTCAGCCTTAATTGACGTTTTTATGTGTGAACTTCTGACAAGTAAGCCAATTAAAATAAACTGAAAAATAATGTTGCAGTATACATGTCACCCAGATCAGCCGATGATTAGCCTACAGATAATGTATCAGTTTAGATCCAATACCGTCATTTTATAGTACAGACATATATGTAGTACATGTATGTGTGAATCCAGATGGAGGCAAGCCAATTTTCCCCTTCATTTATTCAATATATATATGCAATGTGTATTGGTTATATATAAACTTACATTTATCAGTGCTGTGATATTACACAGCAATCTTGTTTGTTTGTTTATTTTACCTTATCAAGACATTGTAAAATAAAATGTTGTTACCGGGGTGTTAGACATGGACACCCTTCTCATCGCCTGGTCTGAAGTGTACGGCAGCTGGCATAGTTGATTGTAGGCCCGAGAAACCTCTTTGCCGAGTGTGTATATCCATCTTGTCAGTGGTGTTTTAACTGTCATATGAAGCGCAGGCCGACATGTTCTCCTAGAAATTGCTCACGAGAGATTTACCTTTAATTCAACTACAAATTAGCTGTAGTTAAAGATAGCAAATTTAATTAGACACTGTTTCAAAATTGCTAAAATAACCAAGGTTTAAATGGAGCGAGATAGCGTCATGGTATAGTTGGTCTATACTCAATTTGATTGGCTGATTTCTGCGTCAGCAATGGCTTGTCTACTTCAAAACAAGATATAAAGCAAGGATATCTCTATAATCCAACAACGAAATTTTTTATATACTTTAAGACATTTTATATTGGGTGGAGTGATGCATTTGGTGTATTTCCCACTCTTTTAAAATTCATACAAAAACGAAAGTATGTTCACCAGCTTCTGCTGGGGCGAAATGGACGAATAGGTCAGAGTGGAACCCTGAAGCAGATTGGTTGATCGTAGACACGTGACTATGTACTGTGTTTTGATTGATTATCAAAAGCATATCAAAGGCTTTTGATGGCACATGTCTATACAAATTTTCGCCGTTGTCTTTCGTAGAGGAAATAAATTGAGTTTTGTTACAATTAAATCCTGGTTTTATTATTTTTATTTTATTTTCTGCAATAATACGTTTGTGGTCTTCTAAATTTGTCATAGCCAATCGGTCTATCGCCGTTTTATTTACTATAGACCGAATGAAATAACGGTAGCATTGGCTATCGGTCCATCACTAATGTCGGCTTATTACTATCGGGTCGATGTTACAGCCAGGATACAGCCAGTACTGGCCCAATTTTAGTCACCAGTTCCGTTATGTTTGTTTGGCAATTGGACAGAGATATTGGCTTCTACATACCCCCTGCTTATGACGATCTAATCAACTTTGTGAAACGCTAACCCCTCCCCTTACACATTACCCAATCAGTCTACTTTATTCAAATCTTAACACCCGTGTAACAGACATGCAGTATGGCTTGTTTTCATTATTATATGGGCTTAGTTTTCATATCACAACTATTATCCAACTCTATATTTTGTAAGCCAGCTCAATCGTTTGTTTTGTTTTTACACCTGTGATGCCTCAAACTGTATATACCATGCTATTTAATGTTACTGCTCTTATTAGCCTTTCCCAATTTTGTAGTTTTGATTTTACACCTGTGGTGCTTCAAACTGTATATATTCATGCTCTTAATGTTATTATTATCATTAGTTTGAAAAAGGTGCTAGTATATGCACTGAAACGTTGCGTATGAATTAACCCAGAAGTTGAATATCCATAAAGTCTTACTTATTATGTTATGGTATCTAAACCCAAACTAATCTTTATTTCGCTTCCTTCATGTACTTAACAATGACGTTTTACGTTTGTTTAAAAATAATATCTTAACCCAAAATAATCTTTACTTGCTGTTTGCATAAATGAAAGAAAAAAAAAAAAGAATTTGGTTTCTAGTCGCCCGTAAGGTGGAATTGAACCACTCCGACGCTAATCGGCTACAGGTTTGAAGCCTGCACTCCAGACCACTGAAGTTCATTCGGACAATGATATAATAGTAACGTCGTGTTTATATACAGACCTATAACTAGGATTGCTTACAGCGAGAGCCTTAGTTGTAAATTATTAGTATTAATTGTATAAACAGTATATATTAAATTTAGACAAAACTAGTTTAGTTACTATGTATGATTAAAAGTTATGATATAAATTGTCTTGTGAGGAAGAATTAATCACATTCTAAATAATCACATATCTTAGTTATATATTCCTTATGAAACATTCGCATCCATTCTCCATTTCACAGGCATGTTAAATTGTTAATACCTCTGCAGTCTATCGGATTTTTTAAAAGCTATATGCGAGCAGATTCATCGTTAAGTAAACATAAATTAGATCCTGTACAAATAAAAATGTATATTCATGTATAGAAAATACGGTCCAAAATTGAAATTTGTTTACTTTAATTAGACTGCACGCTGACAATTGGCAGAGATTAATCTGCGAATACATTGTGAGCTGTTACAAGGTTTTAAATATTTGCTCGTCGTGTATGATTGGCAATATTGGGATTATTGGCAATACAAATAATTTTAGATTAGAGCTGTAGAAGAGGCGATTCTCTGTCCTCTATAATGGTTTGTAACAGTCAAGAAATACAATAAACAGAAACACCTTAAGCTGCCTGATTAATCGAAGCTGATACTGCAAATGGTCAGAATGATGTCTCCACAAACTTATGAACATGTTATGCAATGTATGTTGAGCTAATTTCGTTTAATACGCTTTTCATTTGCCCATTCACTATACTCATTGCATTTACTGCCTTGCGGAATAAGTCGTTAAAGATATATTTCCTATGTCAACCCAAATAATATTACTGATGGCAAAAGTCTGTTTACAATTTAAAAAAAACAAAAAAAACAAAAACAAAAACAAAAACAAAACAAAACAACAAATCAACGGACTCGACAAAAGTCTTGTTTATGGCGTATCTAGGCCTATATATATTGAAGACAAGTCAGTATTGCATACGCTATTATAATGACGGTACCTGCATCAAGACAAGGCCGTGTTTTTCACAATCTAAAGTTTCTTGGGTTAAGCTCAGTTAAAACAACAAGAACACAAGATTGTTTTTATCAAATATCCGTAGAAGTTCCACCTGAAACCAGACTCTGTAAACATATTTTGGGAGCTGTGGAAGACGAAATCACTTTCTTGTCATTTGCCGATTCATTTTTTGTACAATAGACCCACCTCTAACATTAGCCCCCGTTGTAGGCCTATGGGGGGTCTTCATATATTCTTGTATGAAATAAAATTGTATTAAGCGTAATTGCCGCTTTTAGGAAACCCCAATCTTAGTTAGTATTTTAACAAACAAAGTCTAGTGGAAAACGCATTTAATGATTTGCATTG
The DNA here is from genome assembly GCA_031763545.1 of Mopalia muscosa. NCBI lineage: Eukaryota > Metazoa > Mollusca > Polyplacophora > Chitonida > Mopaliidae > Mopalia > Mopalia muscosa. The sequence continues at coordinate 9,681 of JARFOD010116130.1, read as the reverse complement.
CCAGTGTAGGTGGATATCGGATTCTATCAATGCAGTCCAGGTCGCCCCGTTTACAGGACTGGCTCACGGTATAATATCAGTTCCAAGGTCGATTAAAAATATTTTATTTAGAATTTCAGTTCTTTCTCAATAATAAGTATATATTTTAATACTTAAAGGAACTATTCCGACAATTGGCAAGACAGAGTTTTTCTAGAATATGCATTAGATGATTGATCGGTTTCAATTGATCGAAATCCACGTGTCAAAATAAAATTAAAAAAAATTTAAAAAAAAAAGAATCTCAGGTATATGTTTAATGAACTACATATAGCATTTCAAGCAAATGCGTCTACTACATATTGCCCAGTATATTCACGTACCAACCAATCAAATTGCAGAAATAGTTGTTACGGCCAAATCAGTGTGTATTTGCATCAGTTTACTAGTAAAGGGAGATAACTATGGTGGCCGAGGGCTGCAAATGTATTTGTTTTGTAAAGAGAATTAAAAAATAAAAACAAAATATTAACCATCAATTAAAATAACAACATGGTATTTACAAATATTATTGGAAGAAAAAGAATTACATCATCGATACCCAAACAAATGCATTGACAAAACAAGAGCAAAACAAATTCATGAAAAAATAAAAAAATAAAAACTCGGACTACAAGAAGCAAAACAAAATACAAACCAAAACAAAATCCTTTAAATTTAAAAACAACAGAAGCAAAACCAATTCAAATGCAAAACACATGCAAAACAAAAAAATTTAAAACACAAAACTGAAAAGACCAAAAAAATGCATGCAAACACAAAAGCAAAACCAATCGAAAACATGTCTCGTGGCCGAGAACTGCCATTTACCCACAATGCGTTGTCCTTAGTATCTTTCTCTAGGTTATTTAATAGAGAAACAAAATGTCTTGGCCGACAGCTGCCAATTACCCAGAATGCAGTTACCTAGAACTTCAGTTGTTATAGATATAACCCAAAAGACATAACAAAACAGTTTTAATAAACAAAATCTACACCACAGGAAATTATTATACGCCAATTAAGGCGACGAAATGTGCAGTAGTGGAAAGTTACGTTTTTATTGTCGGGATAAACGGGCCTACGAAAAATAACTATCAGTCGCCAAAATGTGTAAGGTACCGTACATGTAATCTGCCCGAAAATTGTGTGCTATGACCAGAAATCAAGAGAAAGACAGACACAAAATCTTCAGAATACTATAAAAGCTGCAGGTCGACGGGCTTTGCCTATAGCGGCGTTCTCTCGGACTACCTTCGACTCATTTTGTCACCATCAAATACCGTCTAGCTTTTTAATGTAGACTGGGAGTACGCGAGCCATGGATCGAAGTAAGACGGCGGAGGCTGTACGCAACACGGCTGGCTGTGTGCAAGTCACGGAGGTAAAATGAAGACGGTATAAATTAAACGCCTTCGACTCGATTTGTTTGTCTGATTGTGGTTTAACGCCGGGTTTAAGGTTACTTCACTCACATGACGGCGTGCCAGCCCAATGGGTGAAGGAAACAATCCCCGCACTGACAACATAAATAAAAAACCCACAGGATAAATAGGCCTCAGGACACTCACAAGACAGTACAAATACCTTATTTAAAAGAGTTAATTATTTGTAGATGATTCCGAATTGGAGAAATTTGAAATCACGGCCAAGCTCTACCGTTTAAAGGCTTACATGTTTTAGTGTGCGGGAAACTGCATTCTGGGTAATTGGCAGCTCTCGGCCCAAACGTTTACATGTATTTTGTTTTGCATGTGAAAAATGATTTTATTTTATTTTGTCTTTTAAACTTTTGTTTTGTTATTGGATTTTTTTTTAACTTTTGCTTTTATTTTATGGATGAATAAGAATTGCTTGATATTTTTGTTTTATATATAATGGATTTGTTTTGCTTTTGTTTTTTAAATGTTTTTTTTTTCTTTTTTTCGCTTTTCGTTTTTACTAACTGTTTTTTTATTAAATACTTTATTTTTAAAAATATTTCCATAAAAAAATAAAACCAAATGTTTTTTGTTCATTTCTGTATTACATTTAATACAATAATAAATTGGCAGTCCTCGGCCACCATACATGTCTTCAGCTGACAAAGTTTTTTAAAATTCCGGATTTTTTTGCCAGATTGATATGTACAAGCAGTTGTTTGTTGTCGTTTCGCTTTTGGACGGAACCCTTGCTTTCGGCTTTTTGTCTCAGCATCTACCAGTGCAGACAATAGAGGACAGCCACGACTAGATGATATAACTACCATGTTTTCGAACAATTACGTCAGATCCGCTTTTTCAATTATCTAATTAACGGCTATGCTAATTGGATAGCATGTACAATATATATGCAATAAAAATAATAAATCTAGGTCGAAAAAGAGTTGTCTTTCGCTTAAATTGTATGATCCAAGCTACACGCTTCTTAGAGACAAATATTGTATTAATGATGTCTTTGTGTTGGATACTTTAATCTATATATGGATTCAATGTCTGAAATTAAGTTTTTATTATTTGTATTATTATTAAACAGTCCCGGTACTTGGTATTCAAATAGGTTAAAATTAAGTGGTTTTATTGTTTCGCTTTCTTTTTAAACCTCGTTGAAAAAATCCCACGGTTTTGTGATCTAGCTAAAGAAATCAACAAGTGTACATGGACATTTGTCTGTAATTATGCGAGCCGAATAAATAACAAAAATACTTCTACAAATACACTCTTTAATTAAATACAAAAATGGTAATATTCATTTGTAGTTTTCTGTTCATGAAGTAAAAAGTTTTTGCTAGTCACCAATACATTTTACCGTTGGTAATTTTTAATTCTAGATCAATCAACTCACACTAATAGATCCCCAAAGGATCAGGTTTCGTTGTATAGAAACATTAAATTAGAGCTGAACATTTTCAGTATAGTTAATAGTGTATTTTCTTGTAAGTACACTTTATCTGTATTATTTACCGGTATACGTATCTTTGTTATCGAAATGCGGGAGTATTATTGTTAAAAACACAATATGTAAAATGACTTCGACATTTATATAAATAATACCTTTTGTTGTCAGTCTGCTTAATGGTGGAGATTAGGGTATCTTAATTTCCGGCATGTTGTAAATTTAATTATGAGCAGTTTATTGAACTGCGTTCCCACGGGCCTTAGTACATTCTTCCTGAACACCCGTGGCGTCGCCTGTCTGAGTTCATACTAGCATGAACCGAGCTTGGTACAACATGCAACCTTAGGGATAGATCCACCTGCCCTCCCATACAATCCCCTGTCCAATATCCATCTACCTTCCCATACAGTTCCCTGTCCAATATCCATCTACTCTCCCATACAGTTCCCTGTCCAATATCCATCTACCCTCCCATACAGTTCCCTGTCCAATATCCATTTACCATCCCATACAGTTCGTACTATAGGTGGCGCCACATGTTGGTAAAGTCTTAATTGGGGAATCAAACTTAGTACACGTATGATTGTTTGGTGTGACAAGACATCGCTTGGGATTGGTTTTGGCGTCTGTCAATCTACAGGTGGCGCCTGTCTTAATTTCGTTAATGTGTGTTTACTTAAAACTTCTTGTGGAATTCGAATCAAACTTTATATAATTGTTCCATGTGGGATTAGTATTGGCATATGTCGGACTACAGGTTTAAAGTTAAAATTTCAGTTCTGTATGGTAATTTGAAAACTTCTTGTGGAATTCGAATCAAACTTAGTATGGCTTAAAAGACAGAGTTAAGATATTCCACATGTCAAAGATGCCGTGTAGGATTTTATTTGGTGTATTCTGTCTAGACATGCTGATATGCCAAAACTAATCCCAAGCCACGTCTTTTAACATGCAACAATCATATTAAGTTTTATTCGGAGCCCACAAGAAGTTTTCAAATTAATATGCAGAAACGACATTCAGACTTTTCCGCCAGGTGTCGCCAGCGGTAGTCCGACATCCGCCCAAACTAATTTCAAGCGATGTCTTGTTACATGAAACAATCAAACTTAGTTTGATTTGAGTTCCACAAAAAAATTTTCAAGATAACATACAAAAACCCAATTTAGACTTTGCCACCAGGTGGCCCCACCTTTCGGTCGACATATGCCAAAATCAATCCCAAGCGCCGTCTTGTCAGATGGAACACACATATTAAGTTTGATACGAATTAAATAAGCGGTTTTCAAGTTACATCAAGTTGACGGACGGACGGACGGACGGACGGAAGGACGGACGGACGGACGGACGGACAGACAGACAGAGGGACAGACAGACAGACAGACAACCCCATAACATAATACGTCCGTCAAATGACAAACCGAGCTCCAGGTGGATGAACGTTAGTTTAATTATATAGACAAACCGAGCTCCGGGTGGATGAACGGTAGTTAGTATATAGAGACAAACCGAGCTCCAGGTGGATGAACGTTAGCATATAGAGATAAACTGAGTCCGGGTGGATGAACGTTAGTTAGTATTTAGAGACAAACTGAGTCCAGGTGGATGAACAGCAAGAAGACCGAGATGGCGGAAGGTGGTGTTGGTGTACCGGAGACGGATATGGTAGCAGATCAAACGCATCAGTCGTTGGAGGAGAAGTTTGAAGAGCTTCGATTGTTTGTAAATGATCGGTCTGAGAAACAGCAAAATCTTCCACCGAACATTTTTATTCCACGCGACCGGAAAGTTCCTGTTTTTAGTGGATCTGGAGATAAAAATGATCCAAGATTTGAAGACTGGTTGGAGGCGGTAAAGAGTGCTTTCAGGACCTGGCATATGCCCCGTGAGGACCAATCTGATGCAGTGTTTGACTATTTAACGGGACAAGCCAGACAGACTGCTAAACTATTGCCATTCTCTGATAGGTGTGATATAAAGAAAATCTTTGGTGTTCTTCGTGAAACATATGGAGATAAAGTTCCAGTAGGCAGTTTACTATCTCGATTCTATGACAGGTCACAGGGGTCATATGAATCAATTCGAACATTCGCGTATGATTTACAAGAAATCGCACAGGCAATTATCAGCCGAGACCCAAAGCGTCTTCCAGATTCAAACATGGCATTGTGTGAACAATTCGCAGGAGGTTTGAAGGATCCGGGAATACGTAGACATGTTAAAATGAAACTAAGGGAAATACCCGAGTTTGATTTTCAGGACTTAATGAAAATTGCGATCACATGGTCTGAGGAGGAAGAATCAAACACCACTTCCCACAGGAAGGCTACTTGTGCTCCTGTTACCAATGTAGAGAAGGACACAGATACCGAACTTGTTCTCCTGTTAAAGGAATATTTTTCAAGACAAGATGACAAATTATCTAACATAATAACACTGTTAAAGGACACAAAACCTAAATCTCAGTATAATGGGGGGCAGTTTAAATGTTATAAATGTGGGGAACCAGGCCATATCAAAAGAAATTGCCCACTAAATAAGAAATTTGAGTATACTGGGAAGCCCAGAAATGAGGATTTTTAAAATTCTCCATTGTTGAGGGCCAAACAGTGGAGACTGAGAGTACACCAGGTCCAAAGAAAACATTTGTAGAGAATGCTGTTGGCGATTGCCCACTGGTGGATGTTGTTATCGGGGGTGTTCCGATTAAATGTCTGTTAGATACAGGTTCGCAGGTTACGACAATCAGTGAGCAATTTTTCAACAGGAATTTTAGGTCGAAAGGGGTTGTTCTTAAGGAGATAAATTATTTTCATCTTAGAGCCGCAAATGGCATTGAAATCCCCTATGTAGGATGTCTTGAGACCGACTTGGTTATCTCTGATAAATGTTTAAATGACCAGGCTGTTTTTGTGGTAAAAGATAATTCATTCTTTGGTCAAGTTCCTGGTGTGTTAGGTATGAATATACTGCAAAACTGCAACATACCTGGTCTCATGTTTAAATCCTCACGTGTGCCTGGTAACCAGGGTAATACTGCTATGTGTAATAAAATACAGGCGGATTCAAATGGTCATATTGGTTATATAAAATTGTCTTCCAAGAAGGCTGTAAACCTTCCTGCAAGGTCTGAAATCATTGTAGATGGTTATTGTAGAGCTGGACAGATAAATGGTAGTTATACAGCTTTAGTTGAAACAACAACAACGAATCACTTACCTGCTAGTGTTCTTGTTGGTAGGGTTTGTGTAACTGTTGAAAAGGGTTTAGTGCCCGTTAGACTCTTAAATGTGAGTGACAAATCTGTTCGATTGCGACCCAGAACAAGGCTAGCTGAACTTAATTCTGTTACAAATGTTGAATGTCCAAGAATTAATATTGAAATTAAGGGTCAAACAATTGAAGTAGGTCTTAAAACAGAAGATACAAATATTAAATCAAAATGTGGTGTACCTGTTAAAATTAGCAACACAAAATTATCTGATCTTGAATTTGAAAAATTAAATGTTCTTTTGAGCAGGTTTCAAGATGTCTTTTCTCAGCATAAGAATGACTTTGGAGAAACAGACACGGTATTGCATGGTATTGATACTGCTGATCACCCACCTATCAAACAAAGACATAGACGAGTGTCACCTCATATATTTCGGCAGTTTAAGGATCACATCAACGAGTTGATTAGTGAAGGGGTACTCAAGAAGAGTAGCAGCCCTTGGTCATCCCCGGCAGTGTTGGTGAATAAACCGAATGGATCGATACGATTCTGCTGTGACTTCCGGTTGTTAAACAAGATCACAAGGAAGGACGCTTTTCCTATCCCAAGAGTTCAGGAATCTTTAGACTCTCTAGGAAATGCCAAATTATTTTCCACCATGGATCTTACGTCTGGTTATTTTCAGGTCAAGATGGACGAAAAAGATCAAGCGAAAACTGCTGTAGCAACCCCATTTGGACTTTACCAATGGACTCGAATGCCATTCGGCTTATGTAACGCTCCCGCTACATTCCAAAGGCTTATGGAGTGTTGCTTGGGCGATCTCCAATGGGAGAGTTTGTTGATCTATCTTGACGATATTCTCATTTTCAGTACAGATTTTGATTCTCATCTGGAAAGATTAGAAAATGTTTTGATTCGCCTTCGTCAACATGGTTTGAAATTAAAACCTGAGAAGTGCTTTTTATTCCAAGAAGAGGTGAAATTCTTAGGGCACATAGTTTCATGTAGAGGACTAGAGACTGACCCAGAGAAAACAGAGGCGTTACGAAATTGGCCAACTCCTAAATGTGCCAAAGATGTCAGAAGTGTTTTAGGCTTTATGAGTTATTACAGACGTTTTGTTCCCCAGTTTGCAAAAATTGCAGGTCCTCTGCATAAATTAGTGGGGAAAGGCAAGAAGGGTCAACCACCACCAAAATTTCATTGGTCAGAAGATTGTCAAAAATCCTTTGATCATTTACGTGAACTACTTTGTAATCCACCAGTACTTGCATATCCTGACTTCACTTTACCGTTCATTGTGACAACAGATGCAAGTTTCCATGGGTTGGGGGCTGTTTTGTCACAGTACCAGAATGGGAAGGAGAAACCAGTGGCGTACGCCAGTCGTGGACTTAGACCTTCTGAACGAAACGACAAGTTCTACAGTGCTTTTAAACTTGAGCTATTGGGTCTAAAATGGGCCATTGGTGAGAAGTTCAGAGACTATTTGCTCCATTCTTCTTTTGTTGTTCACACCGACCACAACCCCTTAAAGCATCTTGACACAGCTAACCTCAGTGCAACAGAACAACGTTGGGTTGCCCAATTGGCGGATTTCAACTTTGAAGTAGTCTACAAGAGGGGTCGCTTGAATACGAATGCAGATGCATTGTCAAGGATACCACATGAAGAGGGTACGGAGGAAGTTATTGTTACCAACGCGGAAGTTCAAGCAGTCGTTTGGCCTCATACTCAGTCTGTTCCTTCTACAGAGGAGCCACGGTTTCAAGAATCTGTTGCTGATTGCATGTTAATTTCAACTTCTGCTTACACGAAGGGTGAAATAGCTAAGCTTCAAAACTCTGATAAATTCGTTGGACAGGTAGTCAGCTTCCTGAGACAACGAAAGAAGCCATCCGATGCAGAAAGGCGGAAACTACCCAAGGAGGTACAGAAGATCGTTGGACAATGGGGTCGGCTAAAATTTGATGGTGTACTCTACAGGACCGTACAGGATCCCCGGGATGGGATGATTTATAATCAACTGATCTTACCCAGCTGTTTACGCGAAGAAGCTTACCGTGCTAAACACGATGAGGCTGGCCATTTCAGTGATAGAAAAACACTTCAATCCATGAGAAGACATTATTATTGGCCGTCAATGACAACTGATGTCCAGGAATGGGTGAAAAAGTGTAAGAGGTGTTCATTGGCCAAGGATGTTCTTCCGACTTATCATACACCTTTGACATGCATGGCAGTTGATGCTCCTCTTGAAGCACTTGCGATGGATTTTACACTCCTAGAGAAGACATCTGATGGGTATGAAAATGTATTGGTCTTGACGGACATGTTCACAAAGTTTTGTATTGCGATACCAACGCGTGACCAAACTGCCAAAACAGTTGCGAATTGTCTGGTGAAAAATTGGTTTGTTTATTATGGTTGTCCTGGTCGCCTCCATTCCGACCAGGGTAGGAACTTTGAAGCAGCTATTATTGAACAGTTATGTGCATGTTACTCGATCGAAAAGAGTAGAACTACTCCATACCATCCACAAGGAAACGGTGGATGCGAGCGCTGGAATAGGACAATGCACGACATGTTGCGTGCACTTCCGGTGGAAAAGAAGAAACGATGGAAAGAGTACTTACCGGAGTTGACGATGGCGTATAATAGTCACGTCCATTCATCGACTGGCTTTCCTCCCTTTTATCTTCTGATGGGAAGAGATCCACGTTTGCCGATAGACATTACCTTGGGGACCGAACTGGATGACAGCAATGTTGGAACTCTTGATGAGTGGGTTTGGAATCATCACAACAAACTCAAAACTGCTTGTGATATCGCGAGAGACAACACCGCGGAAACTGGTAGAGCCAGAAAACGTACATATGAGCGTGTAGCTCCTGGTGCTTTAATACGACCTGGAGACAGAGTTCTTTACAGGAATCACAAACCACGTGGGCGGAATAAAATCCAGGACCGATGGGAATCTATACCATACATAGTACTTGGTCAGACAAACGAGGACTTACCTGTTTTCCGGATCCGAAAGGAACGGGGATCTAAAGATGTAAGAATTGTTCATCGCAACCAGTTAAAACCTTGTACGTTTCCTCTTGAGCTTCCTAGAAAGTCAAATCTAACCAAGGCACAAGAACATGTTTCTGAACAGGAGGTTGTAACCACCAGGACATACACTCCACTTTTACGCGAGAGACCAAGACTACAAGACGTTGAGCAGCAGATAGACTTTGACACGCCAAATGATGGTGTTAAAACAAATCCTTCACCAGAATCTGTGAATGAGACAGGTGAAGCTGTAGATGTTGAGTTGGAACCGGTTCGTAGATCAACGAGATCGACACGAGGAGTACCTCCGCCAAGATACCAAATTGCAATGTATACAGTTGCTGAGGACAATGAAGTTTTTGTATAATTTCCTACTGTTTCCCTGACATGAGGACATTGTCAGTTTAAGTGGGGAAAAGTGTAACCGTGTTAAATATTTGTCACTGATAGCGTTTCAAGAGCAGTAACTCTCCTAGGCATTTGACTTACTCGCTTCGACGTATGACTTACTC
>JARFOD010116119.1:0-14974 GCA_031763545.1 Mopalia muscosa | reverse complement strand
GATATGAACACGATTTCCCCCTTAGTATTGATGTAAGGTTAAACGCTATGAACACGATTCTCCCCTTAGCATTGATGTAACGTTAAACGATATGAACACGATTCCCCCTTAGTATTGAGGTAACGTTAAACTATATGAACACGATTCTCCCCTTCGTATTGATGTAAGCTGAAACAATAGGAACACGAGTCTCCCCTCAGCATTGATGTAACGTGAAACGATATGAACACGTTTCACCCTCAGCATTGGTGTAACGTGAAACAATATGAACACGATTCACCCTCAGCATTGATGTAACGTGACACGATATGAACAAGATTCTGCCATCAGCATTGATTCAAGCTGTAGAATGTGAGAAAACACATATGAAGTGTAATTTATCATCATCATTTAAAATTAAGGAAGTGTAATTGGAAATGACTGTTTTTTACTTGACATATCTGACTTTTTATTTAAAGTGCAGAGCTTTCACGTCTGTTTATAATTCCATTCTGCGAAAATCAATATCCTGCATTCAAACGGATTTTTTTTGGTCACTCTTTTGATAAGTTTAAGACGAGCTATGTGCTTTTTTATGATTGGATAATAGATATACCCATTCGTTCAATTATTTATTAAATTATCTTTAATTACAGCTCAATGCTAATTATCCTTGTCGGAATCGATGAACCACCATGGCATTCACCAGTTATCAGCATTATCTTTTCGACAGTAATTAAGTTATTTCAAACGATTTGATTTTTAAAAAAATTCCATCTGACGTAACTTGTAGGAAAGTTCAACTTATACGAACTACAAACGAATTTATGTTCAAGCACGTTGCATTATTCCGCCATGATTACTGTACAATACTTTTTTGGCCTGATTACTGTATGTAACAAAATTTCTGATAACTGTATGAGACTCATTCCGACTGACTACTTTATGAGACTCATTCGGACTGACTACTGTATGAGACTCATTCGGACTGACTACTGTATGAGACTCATTCCGACTGAATACTGTATGAGACTCATTCCGACTGACTAGTGTATGAAACTTAATCGGACTGAATACTGTATGAGACTCATTCGGACTGACTACTGTATGACACTTATTCGGACTGAATACTGTAAGAGACTCATTCGGACTGATTACCGTAAGAGGCTCATTCGGACTGATTACCGTATGAGACTCATTCGGACTGATCACTGTATGAGACTCATTCGGACTGAATACTGTACGAGACTCATTCGGACTGATTACTGTATGAGACTCATTCGGACTGATTACTGTATGAGACTCATTCGGCCTGAATGCTGTATCAGACTCATTCGGACTGATCACTGTATGAGACTCATTCGGACTGAATACTGTAAGAGACTCATTCGGAATGATTACTGTAAGAGGCTCATTCGGACTGATTACTGTATCAGACTTATTCGGACTGATAACTGTATGAGACTCATTCGGACTGATTACTGTATGAGACTCAATCAGTCTGATTACTGTATGAGATTTTATCGGGCTGACTACTGTATGAGACTCAATCGACCTGACTACTGTAGGAGACTTTAACGGACTGATTACTGCCGTGAGTGTTCCACTAGAGCCAGGACTGAAGAACCATTAAGGGTTCCATTTGAGCAATATTTCTCTCTAAGTGTGCTCATACAGTACCAACCAGGACATAATGGTAAACCTGGGCAACTTTTAGTATAACCCCGTGGTCTAATATGAATGATAATACTCACAGCCATTTTTTTTTCTTTAGAGCTGTAGGAACAAGATTTGAGCTTAGATGGCATAACATTGGTTCATAAGATAAAACATAATAAAGAAGGTGAGATATGTTGAATAATAGATGATCTTCACACCATCAGATCACATACAATATCAATCTGTTTTACATTGTTTTTAGCGTTTTGTAAGATGTAATAAATGAAAGTAGCACATGCCACTGGCTTCGACCTTCAGTTTTTCAACTTCATAAAATTTGAGCGCGTAGCAAGAGAAGCAAACATCGGTCTTACAATTTAAGTTAGATTGATTCAGATGAATTGAACACTTTATAAGATAATCATGTATATAGTCGCCATACGATTTCTATGATAAGGTGTTCATTTAACTGTTGTCTCAGCTATCAAATGAGTAAACGCTGATTTAGTCTAAAAGAACCACTGATATAATTTAATCCATTATAGAATCGCGCATAGAAACACAGATTATATATAAATTTCCGTGTTGCTGTTTTGTAATAAAATTGGAAGTGTAAATAGTGGGATCATTGAGCGTGGGAATATCTAGATTCGATAAAATCGTCAATCTAATTTCTATCGCGGGCCATCTGTAATAACATTTCACATGTTAATAAACGCAGAACGATTTTTGTATGGTGGAGTTGATGAATAGAGTAGTCAAACAGTTATATACGGGTACAATCTGTCCAATATTATTACAGTCTCTAGACGTGTGAACCACAATTTAAGCATGTCGCTGTCTGCACTCTTGGATTAAACAAATGATTTGAGCATTTCTCCCCACGTTCCATTTGAATAATGAGACATACATACGAATAATAAAAACGCGACTGATGAGAAGTAGGGATGCGGACTAATACAAATAGAAAGTGTATGAACCACTTCAAAAAGGAAATACAATGGATAAAGTTATTATGGTAAAATTGTTTTGACAGCTTATAACAAGCTTAAATGAGTCGACTATATTTTTTTAAAAAGCCATCACTTATTATAAGCATCTCGAAATTCTCCGAATAGAATATAGACTTGGTCATAACCAGTCGTGAAATGAAGGAAGTTCGTCACAGGTTTAGTTTACATCACAACATGATGGTACCAAGATTCAGTACACTGGCGTCCATTCACCTCCACAGCAAACCTCATTAAGATATAAACTATTTCGCTTGAGGTAATCGAATAAATATGATTATTATATAAAAACAAACATTGCCGTATCCACATCAAATATTTTGTTTCCTAACTACTTCAGTAAAGAAACAGAAATTAATTTGTGGCTGTCATCAGCAAGCTTCGAAAACTATCTACTTGACAATCATTTTAATGACAATAAAATACCGAAAAGATGTTATTGGTCGATATTGTACAATGTCAGTGACACCTTCGATTTGACCTGAATTAGCTTTGTCATAGTAACGCTTGCGAACGCGCGTTAAATTAAACAATCAATTCTGCTGTTCCAAAGATCTCAGGTAAGCATGAATACCAGTTACTCATTAAACAATAAAGTCTACTGTTATAAAGATCCCCAGTAACTTCGGAACTCAGTTACTCATTAAACAATAAAGTGTACTGTTCTGAAGATCCCCAGTGACTTCGGAACTCAGTTACTCATTAAACAATAAAGTCTACTGATGTAAAGATCCCCAGTAACTTCCGAACTCAGTTACTCATTAAACAAGAAAGTCTACTGTTATAAAGATCCCCAGTAACTTCGGAACTCAGTTACTCATTAAACAATAAAGTCTACTGTTATAAAGATCCTCTGTAACTTCGGAACTCAGTTACTCATTAAACAATAAAGTCTACTGTTCTGTTCTAGAGATCCCCAGTAACTTCGGAACTCAGTTACTCATTAAACAATAAAGTGTACTGTTCTTAAGATCCCCAGTAACTTCGGAACTCAGTTACTCATTAAACAATAAAGTCTACTGTTCTAGAGATCCCCAGTAACTTCGGAACTCAGTTACTCATTAAACAATAAAGTGTACTGTTCTTAAGATCCCAGTAACTTTGGAACTCAGTTACTCATTAAACAATAAAGTGTACTGTTCTTAAGATCTCCAGTAACTTCGGAACTCAGTTACTCATTAATCAAGACAGTCTACTGTTCTAAAGATCCCCGGAAAGCATGGATTTAACCATTTCATTAAAGAATAGTCTACTCTTCTAAAAATCCACAGTAAGTTGGGATTCCAGTTACTCATTGAACTATAAAGTCTACTGTTCTAAAGATACCCAGTAAGTACGAATCTAAGTTATTCATCAGACAGTATAGTCTACTGCTCTTAAGATCTCCGGTAAGTTTTGATCTCATTAATTCATTAAACAATAAAGTCTACTGTTATAAAGATCCCGGGTAACTATGACTCTCAATAAGGTCTAATGTTCCAGTGATCCCCGGTAAGCATGAATCTCAATTACTCATGCCCGGTAAGTGTGGATCTCCTTAAATGTCATTAAAAACTGACCTAACATGCCAAATATTCCCTGTAAGTATGAATGTCAGCTACTCCCTTTAACAATAATCACCAATCCACTATGTATCTAGATGAGGAACTTGTGAAATGTATTCTATTGTCTGCCCAGAACACTGGTAAACATTACTAGAGAAATATCTCAGAGAAGCAGTAGATAAGAAGCTACTCAACCAATATACAACAAAACTTTACAAAACCAGACTTCATTGCAAACAACATTCGAAGCTTAACATGGACTCCTTTCATCTCTCTAATCACAGGCGGAATATCCATTTGTGTTATTATATGACAATGGCATGTATGAGTTAAGGGGAACCTATTAATTGCTTCACTTTATGATTTCGTCTGTTAAGTCAAATGTTTCTGGGGCATTACACAAGACAGATATAGGAAGGACAATTAGAACGGCTTTCCAACTGCAAACTGTGCACAATCTTAGCACGCCAAACGGCGGCTGTTTTTGCAAGTGTTTTATCTGAAGACTGTTAGACCCCTAGGTTCTCTTCACATTTAACAGCCATAGAAACTTCAAGCCTTCCACCCGACTGATGTTTTAAACCGGAAAAAAAAGAATTTTTGTGTTAAATGCTTTTGGTTTTTAACCCTTCAGCATCTTGTTAAACTGGATAGTTTTATGTCGGCTGATCACAACATAAACCTGGTGGATTTTACCCCAGCAATTAAATTGGCAATGCCATCGTATAGGTGATATAATCCTGAGTACCTTGAAAATGCCAAGTATATAGTTCGGGGTGTCCCAGATTGCCTCACACTACGGGGGGGGGGGGAGGGGGAGGGGGTCAGAATATCGGTCAATCAGTTGATGAATACACGTTGCCGAGTAGGCGTTAATAAGCTGAGGAAGGTATTGTCTAACAAGCCTGATGGTTTCTGTAGAATCTAACAACGATGATTAGGTTTATTCATCATCCCGGCCATCGGTTCATTAACCCGCTGAGTGACGGCCAGAACAGAGGCTAATTTGGAGTTTCCTCGGACTTATCTATCGAGTCCTAGCTCTGTATATCTAAGCTGTTGCTTCTCAGTTTATGTGTAGCAAAATGTGTATAGACGAGTTTGAATAACTGTTGATTACACGAGGAAGTTGGATTGGCATAACTGTTAATTATACGAGATAGATTGAATAACATAACTATTGATTATATCTGGGATTACAATATACAGGGATATGTAACAGTAAGCGTTAACCTATGTCCTGGAGCGCGGGAACTGGCGAGATGATTGATCGGTTTGCAGCCGAAGAAGACAGTGTGTTGAACGAAAATCACTTGATTTCACTCTTGAATTTTTCAATTTTTCAGCTGCTATCAGAAATACAAAAAACTAAAGTTCACATATATATATATTCCGTAGAAAGTTATATTATAACTCCTAGAAAGTACATTTGGGTCCATTGACGACCTAATGTTGAACTTAAAAAACCTTGTATTCTAGTTTGGTGTCTCAAACCACTACGGCAGTTTTCATTCACCCATTGTCAACCATCTTAATCCGTCAAAGAGATGTTAATTCTTGTCTAGTTCCATCCGCAATTCAGATAAATTAATATTTCGATTATTCGTTAGACTACAAAAGCCATGAAAATCAAGTAAATATTATACTTTCATATTTTGGGTTCATTTTTGAACAATTTATTCGGTGCGTGAATGGATTCAATAATACTTGTTTTTCTGCCTAATTGACATATCACTAGATAAATCAATTCTCTTTCTTACATATTCACATTCCATACATGTCAAATATGTACATGTTTTTGCGGATCTTTACAGCAACCGAAATAATCGTGAAGCAGTAAGGCTCTGATGAGCATGCGCATTGACAACTCTCAAAATCACAAGTTTTCCGAAATCTTCACGGAAACGGACGAATGAGAACAATACCGAGTACCTGATTTTATGTGGACGGGCCCGGATAAGGCCGAGCTGCATATCCTTATATATTGTAATCTCAGATTATACGAGGACGTTTGAATAACATAACTGTTATTAAACGAGGAAGTTTGAATGCCATAACTGTTAATAAAGGAGACAGTTTAAATAACATAACTGTTGATTACACGAGGAAGTTTGCATAACATGGCTGTTGATTAAAAGAGGAAGGTTGAATAATATAACTGTTGATTAAAAGAGGAAGGTTGAACAATATCAGTGTTAATTACACGAGGAAGTTTTTATACACGAGGAAGTTTGTATACCATGCATCAGTGTTGATTATACGATGAAGTTTGTATAACATCACGAGATGCGTTGAAGTCATTTAGGAAGAATTCGAGTTACACAGGTTTTCTTACAGATAAAATGCCACCATTAAAATGATAGCAGGTCATTAAATAACACGACTATAAAATACAACACCTTTACTGTAGTAAGTGATGACACAGAGAAACTAGACTCTTTTTCGGATATAATCTGTTATGAATAAGAGCGGTACGAGATATATAGCCCTTCAGCAGTAAACACCCAAACAGCTCCCGGTTACCTGTCAAACTGGCTTATAAAGCACCTGTGGCTGTTCTCTAGTTATAAAGATCTGTCTGGTGCTGATGGTGCACCGATGATATCAGTGAGGTTTAACCGCTTCACTATGGACCGGGGATGTCGATAACTACGTTTGTACGAGCGAGATGAAAAGAACGTAAATACTTTCACACTGCAGGGCAGATCTACATTAATAAACAATCTTCACAATCCGAGTAATTTTGAAGGGCCCTGGGTCAGCACACACCAAAGTGACTCAAAATATAAAGTTTGGCAGGTAACCTTACCTAACTTAAAGTTCGCACGAACAAGCTTGATTCGGGTGTGTGGACATTTGTGTGGATCGCAATTCTATCACCAAATACTTTCAAAATATATCACAAATAGGGCTTAGATGAATGAGTTTAGAAAAAGGGACAATTGCGCTTTATCGCCAGATGTGTCGCTATACAAATCAAAGCAGGTTGGTCACTATGATTTCACACCCTCCCCAAAGAAAGGGGTTACTCTTGCAGGATGCGTGATTAACTGTCCCTAGCTCCAAATTAACGATACAAACAGATGTGGTTGTTTGTCGAAACAATAAACTGGATATTGTGTCTATATTTCAATGGTCATATAATCATTCAACTCTTAACTGTCTGCATGCCTGATACCAGTTGGTCTTTGCCATCACTTGCCAATGCCACACTGTACATGTGGTACTCGTAAACGTTGTCATTGTATATATTGATATGTATGTACATACATTAGGCCCAATTGTGTGGTCAATGTCGCACACGTAAATGTTTATAAGCGTGTTGCAAATATGTAATAGTCCCTTTAAAATTTAATAATACCATTATAATCAATGAAATAAAACAGTAAAAATCAGTACAAAACCTTCGACTAGGAATACTATTACTCACACCTAGTCTGTTAGGAGTTCGCTTGTTGAGCCAGAGAAGCAAGATCTGAGCTTGGATTGTATAACACCGGTTCATTAGATAAAACATTACAAAGAACGGGGGATCTGTTGAATAATAGATGATCTCCACACCATCAGCTCACACACAATATCAATCCGTTTTTACATTGTTTTTAGTAATGTCAAATATGAACCAAAGCGGCAGATGCGTATGTCGTTGAAGATTTGAAAGCCAGTTCTTCCATTTTTTTGTAAATAATTTTTTTTTATATAGAATGGAGTCGAAAGGCATATGGTAGAAGATTATCATGTATTCGCCATGCCATTTCTGTGCACAAATATTGAATTACTTTCTGATTTAAATATTTTTGTTGCTGTCCGTATTATAAAATGTAAACGATTTCAATATCTATCATTATGTATAATTTATACCATTCATAGTATTTGCTACATATGATGGAATTCTGCATCCAATCACTAGATATGTATCATTGTCCTTCTTGTGTTAATATATGACAGTAATTATATAAAGCAGAAGTGGGTTAATTTCCAACTAATCATTGGAAAATTACATTACATACGTGTCTGGTTTTATTCTAACATATGGGTTATTGTTCTTGATAACTCTTCCACGTTACTTAGTTTTCTTTTACCAAGAATCAGTTAAGGTTAACCGTGGCCATACTATAGATAATCGAATTAATCGGTTAAAGAAAACGGATATCCATCAGCCGGGTTTTTTTCTAACTGTAAGAACATGACCACCTTATACTAGAATCCGTGTGTCCACCAGCTGTTTACATTTTCAGTGTGATGTAATCTGGTCATGTTCTAGTGGCAAGCTTTTAGATTAAGACTACAAGCAAATTTTGTTTATTATTACACAGAACGTCCTGACAGCAGATAACTGAAAGAGTGTGCGTACATCCCTGGGAATCTAGGGAACGATGTGTTTATCTAATGTTGATAACGTGTTCCCCAAACAAGCATTCCACAAAGTGATTCTAAACTTTGTGCATGTCACTTTTAGACCACTTGACTATACACATTTCTTTTACAATATTATGTTTATGTCTGCAGTAGAGATGTTTCTAGTTTGTTCTAAACTCAGACACGATCTTGGGTAAAATATGTTAACAAAAGTCACTGTGTTAAGCATCTGGAAACCTCATACCCAGATAATGTAACGGCCATATTAGTGATTTGTAGGATCTATAAGATGGTAACACATGTCAGCCCTGGTTAGACTTTAAGGCACAAACTAATGAAAAGACAAAACAAAATATAGTTTCCTCTTTAAATTGATAATACAGTGGATTACCTTTAGATGTGTAGTTTGCTCCGCTGTATGGCGATGTGTGTAGTTTGTAGTGTTATGCTGAAAGGCGTGTTATTTGTCTCGTTTGTAGTTTTTCTCATGATGTTGAAAGGTGTGTAGTCTGTCTCGTTATTTTGAAAACGTATGTAGTCGATGTCGTTATGTTAAAAGGTGTGTACTTTTTCTCGATATTTTGAAAATCGTGTGGTTTGTCTCGTGATGTTCAGAGGTGTGTAGTCTGTTTCGTTATATAGATATGTTTGTAAATTGTACTTTGTCTAGCTGTGTTGACAGATGTGAATTTGATATGGATATGTCAATACGCGTATTCTTTGTCTCATTATGCTGAAAGGCGTGTACTTTGTCTCAGTATGCTGAAAGGCGTGTACTTTGTCTCATTATGCTGAAAGGCGTGTACTTTGTCTCATTATGCTGAAAGGCGTGTACTTTGTTTCATGATATTGAAATGTGTGTAATTTATATCGTTATGTCTGTGTAGTCTGTGTTGAGAGGTGTGTAGTCTGTCTTGTTATGTAATTTTTGTCGTTATGTTGAAAGGCGCGTAGTCTGTCTCATAAATTGGAGAGGTGTGTAGTCTGTCTCGTTATGTAATTTATCTCGTTATGTTGAAAGGCGTGTAGTCTGTCTCATAGGGATGAGAGATGTGTAGTTTGTCTCATAGAGAGTTGTGTAGTCTATCTAGTTATGTAATTTATATCGTTATGTTGAAAGGCGTGATGTCTGTCTCATAGTGTTGAGAGGTGTGTAGTCTGTCTCATTATGTTGAAAGGCGTGTAGTCTGTCTCATAGTGTCGAGAGGTGTGTAGTTTGTCTCATAGTGTAGAGAGGTGTGTAGTCTGTCTCGTTATGTAATTTATCTCGTTATATTAAAAGATATGTAGTTTGCCTTGTGTGGAAAGTTGTGTTGTTTATATCGTTATGTCAAAAGGCATATTCTTTGTCTCGTTGTGTTGAAAGGTGTGTAGTCTGGCTCATATGTTAAAAGGTGTGAAATTTGGCTTGTAATATTGAAAGCTGTGGAGTTTGTCTCGTTATTTTGAAAGGTGTGAAGTTTGTATTGTAATATTGAAAGATGTGGAGTTTGTCTCGTTACGTTAACAGGACTCCCTTCATTACCTTGTTGACCGGTGCGAGCTTTAAGCTGCAGAGGTTGTATTTTGTTGTATTGTTAAGGGGTATATGAAGTTTGTCTTGTTATTTTATCGGTGTATATAATTTGTTTTGTTGTACATAGAGGGATATGTAATTTGCGTTGCTCGAGTGAAGGTTATACGTGCAATTCATTTTGTTCGATCGAGGGATATCAATTATTCGAGAGATACCTGTATACTTGGTTTTAAGTCAACAGGTGGCTGTAATTTGCTTGGCTATAATTAGGTGTGATGGTGCGTGTGTGTGTGTGTGGGGGGGGGGGGGGTAATTTACGTTTAAAGGGCTTGTTTTCTTTTATTCAAAGGGAAGAAAATTAAAGTGAGTTTAGATAGACAGCCCGACATCAGCACTTCGGATCTATGAAGTTCGGAATCAATGGCTAGCGTTCATAATCACATTAGAGCTGGTCTGATAACTGTCTTTGAAACTCGTGTATGGTGACGATAATCGCTACTCTCTCTTGAACATTGGTGTTATTCGAAAATATCATTTAATGATTATTTTTTGTCAATGAATTGATGACACATGCAGTTTTTGTGGGGATTCCGTGAGTGCGATTCAGAAGTTATATACATGTCAGTTACTAAGTTAGCTCTGTCATGATAAGAAAAGCTATTCACAAACTTTAAATGCCATTTTGTTTTTTCACAACTGATGATTACAGACTATATTATAATGCTCACTTCTTTTTGTATTTATTTATTTTTCTTTTCTTTTCTTCCTCTTAAATGTCTGCCAGGATATTGTGTTTTCTGGTTTTTGTGCTTCTGTGTGTTGTATTGTCATTTTACCGGATGTACATGTACGTAATTTATTTGGTTCCAAATCTGCAGAGGAATGTATATATACTAATCAATCTTATGCCGTTGAGGAGTGTATGTAGTTTACCGTGCGGATTATGATGTTGCTTTACCAAAACCAGTTGATACACCAGCGACTTATCATACCCAGGTTCGGTTGTTCAAAGCTCCATAAGCCTTATTGCATATTAGATTAAGTTGCGTCACAAAGAAATGGATATCACGTAATAATATAAATTTATTGTTACCCAACGTTATGTAATTGACCGTCAACTAAACTGAGCTTTGAGCAACCGGCTCCTGATTGTCCATGCTCAACTGTCAAACTACCATGGGTTACTTTAAATAAATATTCACCTCCGTGTCTATTATAACTAAATCTAGCTGCCACGTCAACTTAAACCTTGGTACATAATGAAACAAACTATTTCAACATAGCGAGACAAATGAACCTTTGAACATACCGAGACAAACTACAATCCTTTAACATCATGAGACAAACTATGCGCTTTTTCAAAATAACGAGAAAAAGTACACATCTGTCAGAATTGCTAGACAAACTGCAAGTCCTGCAATATAACGAGATAAATGACCGTTACCATTCAGCACAACAAAACAAAAGGCAGATACAACGTCACGAAACAAACCAAATCTATCATTTAAGTAAGAGTCACAGCTTATACCAACAACAATGTCAAATAACATTATAAATTTAGCTACCAGCACAATCTCAAAAAAGCTGAGCTTCACCATAAAATAACAAGCTACAAGCTGAGCTCTACCACAATATAACAAGTCAAATCACAGACACACTTCAACACATCTGTAAGCATAACTCCCAGGTAGCCTTTAAACAGTGAGACAAATCACACACACACACACACACACACTTCTACACATTTGTAACCATAAGCACAGGTACCCTTTAAACAACGAGACCAAAAACAGACACACTTCAACACATTTGTAACCATAAACACAGCTACCCTGTAAACAACGAGACAAAAACACACACGCTTCAACATATAAGCATAAATCACAGGTCGGTCCTACCCTTAAAATCCCAGACATGCAACTGTCATATGCTAAGTCATCCCCAAACGCATTGAATTTATCAGCAAACTATATATATGGTAAAATAACACAACACTATGAAAGCACAATCACATAACTACATATCAACACACATCATTGGAGGTCACATCAGGGACGTTCAAGCACGGTCATCACTCCGCGTCATACAAATCCTTTTAAACTGATTAATCACACATGACGACTCCTTTCATCTTTCTAGCCGTAGGCGTGACATCCGTATGTGCTATTATCTGACGCTGATTCAGTTCGAAACAAGTGTTTCCTTTGAGCTTTAATTGCTATGTATTGCCTTACTGTTGTACGAGAGAATGGGAAAACAAGTGAGGTATGTCCGTTAAGCGTAATTATATATTAATGAATAATGAAAGTTGATTTGTGAGAACACAAAACAATGCATTAAAGTTATTTTCGCAAGTCACAATGTGAAAATATAGAACGTATTGAAATAAATTGCAGCGATATTTTTAACTGATTGTCACATCCAATGCGTGTGTTCAGTGTTTCTCTTCCTCTTACCGGCATGTTTTTTTAAAAGAGTTCTTGGCAAGTATTACACGATTTTTTGTGCTGTTTGCTTTTACAAATAAATATTTGAGACAGCAGACTGTCAATAGAATCCACATATTGTTACACTGTTGGTAGATATTATGGTTAGGGTTGTCCCAGAGTGTCTCAAACTTCGGGATGCTCAAATATAAAAACCTATTGTGTGTTTTATTGGGTTTGAATAAAGTAGGAACACTATTCCGATACGCTAAGCACTGAACTAAGGACGCGGGCATAAAATATGTAGTCATAATCACCAGATGGTTGGTTTGAGGCAAGTTTATGTAATACAGCTGACGTCTATAACCTAACCGACAGAAAATGATGTATAAGAAAACGATGTGTGTACATTGTGCGTGTTCACATTACATTACGAGTAGGTTAATTGCATATCCCTGTGCCAGTGTGGTTATTTTTTGGGAAAAATGTATTGGGTTATATATACAGCAATTCGTTACAAGTGTTCGATAAATGGCATTGCAGAACACCGTTTTAAGGCAGAGGAAATGTAAACCTACACCAAATAGCAACCAAATTAACACGTCCAATATTTTGGTTGATATATTTTTAGCCGTAAGCACCGGTGTATACAACCATAATAGAACCAGGAAATCAGGCAATTTATAATAAGAATAAAATGTTATTTTCTGGAACCTGTATTTTGTCACATGGCGTTTTGTTGTTGATAGAAAGCAAGTAGTTTCATTGCTCTTGAAAGCTGTGCCCTCATTATGATAAATTCTCATACATTCCCCAGCGTGGATAGTTTTGCATGAGGCTGAGTATTAAGGTTGTCAAAGCCTCTACCTTCACCTCTGTGATTTCTAGCATTCAAGGGACGGTCTCTTGTAGGCAACTGTGATTTGCCTGGGTATATCAGAAATCTTCTCACGTTTAGATTGAGTTACGCTGTAAAATGTCAGCGTAATGGAATTTATGTGTGTTTTTCTAAGCAATTTCACAGTACAGTATACAGAAAAAGGGTAGCGACACATTTGAAAATTTACTTGTAAACAATCCCAAAACCAAAGTGCTTTGATTGTTAGTATGTAAATATTATATCAAGATATATTGTCTAAAACAGTGACAAAAGTCAAGTTAACCTTGTGGAAAATATAAAAAGTAATTTAGGAAATCTCTTTACTCCATCTTTCGTAAATTGAAATAAAATGACCACACATGTAAAGACATACTGATCTGCGGCGGTCGGAAGTAAGCAGCGGTTTCTTTATTCGTGTTTGGTGATTCGAACCACAAATGACCACGAAAAAACGGGATTCGTTATTCGAATCACGAATCACGACAACAAAACAGGATTCGTTTTTCTACTCATAAAGATTGTGCTTTGAAAATATATCTGCCGGTAAAGAGTGTCTTCCCACCCCTTTTAGAGAACAACAGTAACACATAAAAAAACTGGATGCGTCATTGGTCTCATAAAGATTGATCGTGCGTCTCAAATATCTTTTCGTCTCACTCATATGCCAGATGGCGACAGACAGATAGGAAACCGTGAACTATACATCACATCGAAGTAAAATTAGTAGTCCGACACGCTAACCACTAAACCACGGTCGCGGGCACTTCTAAAATAAATATACCAAAATTAATGCTTTTCCGCTGTGTATAGTAGATTTGTTTATCAGCTGTCAAAGGTTGATGGTGCTCTAACAAATATATCTGCCTGACAGGAGTGTCTCCCCACCCCGTATTGTGCACACACTGATAACTGCTAATTTGTGTGTAATACACGGACATGTCAGCGATGTCAATAATACAGGAACATGTCAGGGCTGTTTGAAGCACACGGCCATGCCAGCGATATCTGTAATACAGGAACATGTCAGGGCTGTTTGTAGTACACGGACATGTCAGCGATTTCGGTTATACAGGAACATGTCAGGAATGTTTGTAGCACACGGATATGTTAGTGATGTCGGCAACATAGGAATCTGTCAGGGCAGTTTGTAGTAGATGGTTATGTCAGCGATGTCGGTAATACAGGAACATGTCAGGGCTGTTTGAAGCACGCGGACATGTTAGTGATGTCGGTAATACAAGTCACATTTGTTGCATTTATCACCATTTGGTGGTTAGGTGATTGGTCAGTTATTTAAATTTATTACCTGTCGACAATACAGGAACATTTCAGGGCTGTTTGTAGCACACAGACATGTCCGCGATATCTGTAATACAGGAACATGTCAGCAATATCTATTGAACACGGGCATGTCAACGATGTGGGCAATACAGGAACATGTCAGGGCTGGTTGTAGCACACGGATATGTTAGCTACATGTATGTCGGCAATACAGGAACATGTCAGGGTTGTTTGTAGCACACAGATATGTTAGCGGTGTCGACAATACAGGAGCATGTCAGGGTTGTTTGTAGCATACGGACATGTCAGAGATATCTGTA
>JARFOD010116108.1:0-14977 GCA_031763545.1 Mopalia muscosa | reverse complement strand
TTGTCAGCTCTCTATGATTATACACCGCCCATCGTGATGTGTTGTCTGGACACCAAA
The DNA here is from genome assembly GCA_031763545.1 of Mopalia muscosa. Taxonomy (NCBI): domain Eukaryota; kingdom Metazoa; phylum Mollusca; class Polyplacophora; order Chitonida; family Mopaliidae; genus Mopalia; species Mopalia muscosa. The sequence goes on along the minus strand of JARFOD010116108.1, from coordinate 14,920 downwards.
CTTCAGGCTGATACATTCTTAGTGCCATTGAGGCAGGTGTTCTTACAGTTATTTATATACCAGGATGGTGCACCAGACACCCCAGTGGCATCAAACAAAGACAATGCAGGACAATCACAAAACAGTACAGAGACACCTTACAACATATCAGCATGCTGTCCAACAAGTCTTAGAGCACCAGGAAAACAGGGAGCTCCCACCTTATCAGTACTAAGGGAAGAAAAAGGGAAACAAAACATTTGAATTTCAATTATTTCTTAACAAACCTTTTATGTTTATTTGGTTCAATTCAGTAAACACTTTCTGATGATGATAATGTAAATGTTCATATAATCATATTACATTACAAAAAATAAATGCAACAAAGTAAATGTTGAAAGTAAAACTGTGTAACAGAATATAACAACACTTGTTAATTTCACCTTCACAATAATCTGTAGAAAGCAGCAAATCTATAAATTGGAAATTATATTTACAACTCTCTTTTCACAGATGGCAATCAGTAGATGTGATTTATAGATCATGAGGAAAAAAGGGAAGATGAACTTTGGTTTTCTCATTATTAAGTTAAATGGGTATTTCATTGCAGATGGACCAAATTAAATTTACAGTGATTTTTGTATATAAAAAAATTTACACAAATGTTTTCATTATCATGCAGCATGGTTGAAAATGATAATTTAATAATGCATTCCACATTTCATCGACGATTCCTGAAACAAGCACTCCAAATAAAAACAAAATTAAAAACAAGAAGTAAGAGAAAATACTTTGTGATGAAAAAATGCACTCAATAAATTATTGCATTTAATATTCATAACAAGTCATCTATTGCACAAATGTTTTGACAGCTATATACAAAAACTAAATACCTACATGCAGCAGATCAAAAGCAGGAAAAATGAAATAAAAACAAAACAGATTTTAGCATTCCCCTTAATGGATTTTTGTAAGTTACAAACAACCTAATCATTGTTGCGGTGAATCAATAAACATGCCCCATCTTACTTTTTAAAACATGTAAGTTGTATAACAAATATTGTAGATTGTGTAGTTGGTCAGAAAAAATACATGCGTAATCTTTCATAGATAATGACTGACTGCTCACAGGATCTGTTGCCAGCTTACGGACATCACTCCTGGTGAGTCAGAGTGACTTTTAGCAATCAACAGAATTTTAAAGACAAGCGATAGAACAATTGTAAAACCTTTTAGTATAAAGCCACAAACAAATCTTAAATTATATAATTCATATTGATTAATTGCTTGGTGTTTTACTCATTTGTTTTTTTCAAAGAGTAAAGGCCAAACATATAAGTTGTATAACAAATATTGTAGATTGTGTAGTTGGGCAGCAAAAATACATGGCTAAACTTTCATAGATAATGACTGGCTGCTCACAGGATCTGTTGCCCGCTTATGGACATCATTCAGTCTGGGTGAGTGACTTTTAGCAATCAACAGAATTTTTAAGACAAGCAATAGAACAAATGTAAAACCTTCTAGTATAAAGCCACAAACAAATGTTAAATTATATTGATTAATTGCTTGGTGTTTTACGCGAGCTTAAGACTATTATAGCACATTTAAGATGTAAAACGTTTCCATATTGTAATTGTTGAAAGTTAATTTTCTTCCAGAGCTATGTAAAGACACTATTGATACTCTTCACACAAATTTTCAAAGCCATTAATATCTTTTCTTCAAACATTGTCACTGACTGTTTTTCGTTGTAATCTATCTGCAGCTGTATCTAATTTCATCAGTTTTAATTAGTTAAAATTAATTGAATTGATTAATTTGAAGAAATGTATATAGGATATAAACACTGATACACATACATTACATACAAAGTCTGAAATAATACTGAAGGTTCAATTAAATCATTACATGGATTCTACACATAAATCATGAGGGTGAACTTGTTTGTAGTAATATTTGGCTTTGAGAGTTAACTTGAGAAACTGCTCTGTACTGTATCACTTCAAACAACAAGTCCTTGATGCAGTTTACCCATCACTGGTATTTAGTATGTCTTTATTTTAAGTTATTAATAAACAATTTAACGCTAAACAAAGAAGATTACTTGTATAATTCATGTACATATTTGTATAGTTAAGTTATTCATTTGGAGAAGAATGTAATATACTAATATATGTGTAGAATTAATTTATAAATATTACAAAATTCTTCATCCAGAGTGTTTTGTTCGAATATGATCTTTCAGAGCTACATTTGTTTTGTATTGAGTGTCACAAAAACTGCAAGGAAATGGTCTTTCATCGCAATGAAATATCATATGTCTTCTAAGAGAATTTTCCCATTTAAAGGTTCTATCACACAATTTACAGCTAAATGGCCTTTCAGTTTTATGAATGACAACATGTGAAGACAAGCTCTGTCCGCATTTGAAACCTTTATAGCACACCTTACACTGGAATGGCCTCTCACTGCTGTGGGTTAACATATGATTCTTTAAAGAATGTTGTAGAAAAAATTGCTTTCCACAGACTTCACACTTAAAGCGAAAAAGTTTTAAGTGTGTCTTTACATGCACATTGAAATAATATTCACGTTTAAATGTTTTATTACAAAAATGACAAGCAAATTGTCTTACATCTGAATGCACAAGGGAGTGTTCTTTTAGTTTATATTTAGTCCTAAACTTTCTGTCACAGACTGGGCAGTTGACAGGTTTTTCATCAGAGTGGATTATTTTGTGTGCTGATAAAGTTGACTGAGCTTTAAATGTCTTCAGACAAACTTCGCAACTGAACGGTCGCTTGTCCGTGTGGGTAATCATGTGATTTTTTAACATATACTTTTCTTTAAACCCCTTTTCACATAATTTACAACGCCATGGCCTGGCATCATTGTGGACAAACATCTTGTGTCTTTTCAATCCAACTTTACATTTAAATGATTTACCACACACCTGGCAATCAAAAGGTCTATCTGCTGAGTGGGTAACCATGTGACCACTCAATGTCTCTGGACGCTTAAATTTCTTGTCACATAATTTACAAGAAAGAGACTTCTGGTCACTGTGGGTAGGCATATGAGATTTCAATGATGATTTACACTTAAATTTTTTGTCACAAAGTTCACAACTCACTGTCCTCTGCTCAGAGTGGGTAATCAAATGTGTGTTTAAAGATGATGACGTTTTAAATCCTTTACCACATTGTTTACATTTAAACAATCTCTCGTCACTATGAGAGAGCATGTGTGATTTAGCTGTACATCGAGTTTTAAATGATCTATCACACAAGTGGCAGCTGTAAGGTCTTTCATCAGAATGTGCCCTCATGTGGGCCCTCAATGACCCCTCACCTTTAAACTTTTTATTACACAGTCCACAGGTGAATGGTCTTTCCTCAGTGTGGCTCAGTAGATGACTCTTTAGACGACTAGGAGATGTACACACCCTACCACAAAACTCACAAACGTTTGGTGGCCACAGCTCCTGTTTCACACGAATTCTATTAGGTTTCCTAGAGATTGGAATCTGAGGCAAATTGTCACCAGAATCCATCTTTTTGCCTGCTCAACTTATTTCCGTTTATCTGATAGGATTTCCTGCTGCAAGTATAAAATCAATAATTTTAACCAATAAATCCATGATACTTTTAAAATCACTCCTCAAACGAAGATACTTACACTTGACTTTCACAAATTTTAAGTCAAACAAGCTGAGTAGAAAGCAGGTCCTCCACTTCACTTGATTGGGAATAATTATTTTATTCAAGGGTATTTTTTCTACGAAGATTAACTATTAACTTCACATGGCTCCTTGCCTTATTGCGGTGGAAAACCTCATGAAACCACCCCTGTTATTGCTGGAGCAACAGGGTGTGACTCACTCATATACCGGATGGTCGACAGACAGACTCGAACTAGTGAACTGTAAATCGAAGTACACTGTAGGATAAGTAAGTGCAAACGCTAACACTAAGCCATGATTGAGGGTCCCTTTTATTGAAGAGCCCATTTGTTTTCTTCAAAGAGTAAAAGTAATGGTGTAATCACCATTTGTATGCAACATGCAATGTTCGCCATACTTTTTGTAAAAACCTAGATATAACTGCATCTATAGTATTAACAGAGAAAGTGAAGTTTGAAGTAAATACATGTATCTGTGTTTGAGTGAAGGCCATGTTGCTTTAAAGAATTAGATGAAATGTAATCCTATCCATTTCTTTACAGAAGGTACAAGTTTCAAGTAAATCAGTGAATTTGTTCTCAAATAATTATATTGTTTTGCATAATTTGGTGAAATGCTGTCTGTCAGGTTTATAAAACAAAGAAGTTGTAAAATTATTCTATGGTGGCCATTTTGTTGTGAAATGAAATCACATCCTTTGACTTGAAAATTGACCAATATGCAATAGCAGCCATATTGATTTGTGGAATTGGATGAAATGCAATTCCATCCATTGTCCTAATAATAGTAGGCTTTATTTCAAGTTAATCCTTCATTTTGTTAGAGTGATTGTCTTCACAACACAAATGTATTGAGACATGAATATTGTAAAATAATGCGATGCCAGCCCTTTTGTTTCATGGAATATGATAGAATTCAATCCCATAGTTTGTTTTTTAAATGATTGATTGGTGTTTTAAGCCGTACTCACACCTGGGAAATCATGCGACCCACGGTCGCGTGAAATTCCACATTTGGTGAGAATTTTTTTTTTTTTAAAGAGAGAAAAACGTGTGCGTCATATGTAGAATGTGGTGAGAAATATTTAACCCAAAAAATTAATGGTCACGAGAAATTTTACATTTTTTCCACTCGTGGCCTTACTTAAGGGTATTAGGCCTACACTTATATGACAGTGGTGTATGTAGGGATGTTACGATACACCGATGTATCGCGATTTTTTGGCCGATGATACAATATTTTATAGCCCTGTATCGCGATACCACATTATCAGTTATTTATATACTTATTTTAATCTTCTAACAACTTTATTTCACAACACATAACTTAAATAATGCCACGCATGAATGCTGTAGTGAAGCTGAATAAGCAAGAGACTGATGTAGCTATTTTTAGAACCAGAAAGGCTTCCACAATGTACTGTTTCTTAACTGTGTGTTGATTGGCTGCGACAGCTGAGAGTTCAACATACGGGCCAATTGAAGACTCTGTGTTATAAGCATTCGGTTAGTGTGTAGACAATGGCTGAATGATCAGCGAGAATTGAATACTGTGTTAATGAATTTAATTTAATTTTTAAACAACCGCACATTTCATTAATCAATATGCCTGATGAAATCAATAGCCATACAGCGACTATGGAACTAAAGTGGGCCTATAAATTGATAGTGTGGCTATGTTTGGGTTTCCATTTCATAATTGTTTGTCACGTACGAGAAGTACATCGGCTGCAGCGCAGCAAATATGTAGCAACACCAAAATAACATACTACGTACACTGGATATAATGGAAACTAGTCCCCATTAAGGCCTCAAGAATGTAAAAGATAAGCCATTAGTGTAAATCTCAACGAGTTATCTTGTTCATATAGAGGCAAGAATATTGTAAAAAAAAAAATAAAAAAAAAATGACAAAATGAAATGACAGCAATCCGGTTTTACACAATTTGGTGGACTACATACAAGCCCATAGTTCGCCTTGACATGAGAGACTACATGGGGTTTAACATTGTTCTGAAGTGTATTTCACTTATATGACAGCAATTGTCAACTTCTCACAGCACCTAGCCTCATTACAGTGGAAAACTGGGAGGAAACCTTGTACCGGAGCCACAACATGTGACTCGCTCATATACAGTTACCTGATGGTCAACAGGCGAAGTCTCCAAGTTTGAAGTTAAGCAGTGATTTTATTCTTTATTATCGTGTTCACAACAAATACAGGCATTTATATTCTAAAATTATATAATAACTGCCATTCTGTTTTATGGAATTTGGTAAATTGCAATCCTATGTCACCTTAACAGGAGGAAGCTACATGCCAAGTTACTCCACAAATTAATTCTCCACATATTGTGTTCACAAAGGCATTAATATTCTAAAATTGTTTAACAACTGTCGAACAGCATTATTCTATTGATGACTAAACAAACTGACCCATGAATCCAATGGCGACAAACAACAAAAACACAGGCCAATCCATGGGATGCAACTTTCAAAGATATCAGCTTGCTGCTTTCCTTCAGCCCTGAGACAAGTAAGGCTATGAAGCTCTCCCTCCAACCACCTTCCTCCACCTGAAATAAGACAAGACAACAGGATGCAATACAGATCTATACCACAAACAGATCTGCTTCCTGTTCCCCTTTAGCTCTGAGAGCATTAGGGCAACATGAAGCTCCTTCCAAGTTTGAACCACCAGCCAAATGCATACAGTAAAATGTTCAAAGTAATTTACTAAGCTTACACAATGGTGATCATACCTGTCCGACATATACAATGACCACAAGAAAATGGGAATGGTTATTTAGGGCTAACTGAGACATAACAACGTGTAGCACAATGAATACGTAATTCCTCTGTCTTAGCCCTACATCCCGCCTGGATCAACCAGTGGTGAAAGTTGGAAATTGCTCCAAGGCTATCGCTGGCCTCTCAAAACTCATATCTGATTTTTCTCTGATTTTTTTTGGATACAAACTTCACAATCATCTAACTCCTTCTTTCTTTCAAGACCTTTAAATAAAGTTATTTGAGTTTCTCACCCGATTTGACACATTTAAGTTATCTCCCTTTGTAACAATAAGATTGAAAACAGCAAGAGAAATATTGCAGGTAAATGACATACCCTTCATTGTTTTCAGTATATTTTAAAAAAAATCACAGAAATATGTTTTGTGAGGGCCGCGATAGCGGCGGATCAATTTCCAACTTTCACTGTGTGTTTCACCATTGTCACTTTTGCTATTAAAAGTACATTTATTATTATTTACATTCGTTTCATGTATGTAACAAACATAGTTCTATTATTCATCTGATTTTGTTCATTTTGGAGGTTTCCATACAACAATGTTTTGTATCTTTTCAATACTCGACAATAGGCCAAAGGTAATCAACATTGTCTGACTGGTATCTTGCTTCAAGTCTCTGCACTAAGAGTAGTGGTGGGTTACAGCAATAGTCCTAAACAATGCAAGACAATGTGAGGCGCTGGCGCGCTCAATATACTTACTTTTTTAGCTGCGCAGAGCAGCTTTATAACTCACTCTGTCGGTCGGTCCAACTTTCCCTGATGACGAGACGTGAACAGGATAGAACCCAAACCGCTTAAGATAGAGACTTCAAATTTGGAATGCAGCTTAATATGATGCTAAACTAGACTCCTATTGAAAATGGGATCATCCTGAACAAATTTCAGGATCTGTTACGTTTTTTTTTACATAACAACATGAACAGGATAGAAGCCAAACCTCTTAAAATAGAGAGTTCAAATTTGGAATGCAGCTTTATATGATAATAAACTACTAAAATATCACATTTTGCAATACTTAATCAGCTTAATTCTAAATAACCCCTGAGCTTAATGTCGCAGCTATAGTGATTCTACACTTGTTTACATTTAAATAAAAAGTTTGACTAACAAGGTCATTTGAACAAGGTCATTTGAATAATAAACTTATAAAACCATAAGGTCCCAATATCCAATATATACATGTAGTTTGAACATTTTAAATAAACATGACTTACCTGTAGCCTTATATCATTTATCTGATTAACCATGATAAACTATAAAACTTTTGTTTGTAGTCTTTCAATAATTTATTGATTGATTGATGTTTTACGCTGTACTTAAGGGTTTTGAATTTATATATTGGCGGTGTATTCCAATTAACACTACCACAACCAAGATGTGAAGTGTTTCCATAATGTTGGAAAGTTAATTTTCTCCAGTGCTATAAGTAAAGACAATACTGCCACTCTTCAAACAAACTGCCCTTAGTCAGAGGGCGCCTTACAACGATAAAGAAGCTGAGTGGTTTAATTCCTTCATCCTTCAGACTGTACCCTGTATATAATGAGTAAATAACACTAAATGTGACATAACACTACAACATAATCTGATGGCAGTTGTGGGTGGTTGTAGTGAGCCCCCTGTTGCCCTGTTGCTCTTAGGTTTTACAGGTATCACCAAACTGATACAGGTACATGTTACATGCAAATAAGTACATTTTTTAAAAATTAAAAGTGGCAATTTACTTTTATCGCTCGATTTGGCTAAAGCACAATCCTCTAAATGACTTGGTGCCCCATGAGGGAGCAGGTGGGCCATGGCCCTGCAGAATGCTCCCTCGGCTTCCTCGGTCGATCGTAAGAGGCGAGAAAAGAGATTGCTTTCTGTTGCCCTGGTGTTCGCAGAGCTAAAGGGTAATATGAAGCAGATTTGGTTGTGATGTTCTATATTTGTGTGCGTCATCACATAAGTGAAATACCCTTGAGTACGAGGTTAAACACCAATCAAACAAACAAACAATCACCCATTGAGCTGCTACATCACAAAATGAGTGAAATAACCTCAAGTAAAAAAGCAATCTAAAGAAACAAATCTACAATACACTTTAGTTTGTATAACCAGCTCGAAGAAAATAAATTATCAAAAAACTTGTACTTATTTTTTAATTAACAAATTGTGCTATATTTCATATAATTTATTTATCTGTTTTATTGCAGACGGGTCATATTTGCTTCCAAGGGTGAGTTGTTGGGTCAGTGGAACTGTGAGTTTACCTACACGTGGTTTGAGCTGAGAGAGCCCCCTAAACTCATCTCTAAAGGAATTGAAATTATCCTCAAGGTAAGCCAGATGCTCCACATAGCATTGTTTTAGTAAAGTAATATAATATTAGGGGCACACCGCCATAGTTTAGTAGTTAGCTTGTAGGCACACTGAGCCTCCTTGTGTGTATCCTTTGCGAGATAGAGTCTTCAGATATCTGAGCGAGTCACACAAGGTTCCTTTTCTTTTGTTTCTTTCATATATAGCCTACATTTAAGTAAGGTCGAGTGATAAATGGACAGTCTGTCACCACATAAGTGAAACAACCTTTAAGTATGACGTTCAACACCAACCTAATACACTAACACAACATGGATCTGTCTGGCAATTGGAACATTTACTTTTCAAAAAAGTGAATCCTCTATCATTTTGTGTTAGTGGAATACACCACTGTTAATGAAGTGATATACCCTAACGTATGCACTTCTTATGGCTGAGACCTTGTTGTTTGGAGCGTGGCAATGCTGGCTTTACTTAGCAGCAAAAGGATATAAAGACTATTAGATTTCCAAGTTTGCTTGGAACACCTATTGAAAGCGGAGGGATTGTTATTATTATTATTATTATTATTATAATTATTATTATTATTATTGTTATTCTAGTCCACTTTTCTTGGAGACCATAGGGTAGTTCGATAAGGGGTTTTCGTCATTCAGCATTAAACTGAATAATCTAGAATTTATAACTTTTTTGTTTTTTTTCAATGACGTTGAATTGAGGTTTTGGCTATTGTCAGTAGTTGTCGAGATATGATTGGTTAAATAACACATGGTTGGTAATGTTAATGTAACTTTGAACGCGCCTTTGCTTCCTGAATAAAAAAGTACCGAGTCATTTTTGTCTAAGTTCTATGGTTATGATGTCATTTCTGGTCAAAGTGAACAAAAGTGACATTTTCATCAGGCACCAGGTAGAAAAGGGCTTGTTTGACAGCCCTGAAAATTAAGTAGATAATAGTCCTATATGGGCACTTAATTTCTAAAGTTCTCGTTCCGTTTTAGATCCTTAGATGTTTGTTAGAAAAATGTCTGTTTAAAGTTGCAATTTTGATTATATTTTAATAAAGGACTTTATTTTTCTTCACAATTCTCAAGGGTTAATCTAGATGTATGGTTGTACATTTGAAAATAAAATTTGATTTCATAATTTAATTGCAACAAAATTTATAGGCCGTTAAAAAAGAGGAGCAGATCTGAAAAAAATCATCAAAACTCTTTTTGTCAAAAACGATATACTGTATGCGTATGCAATGAATGCTGTGATCTACTATTACAAGGACAATGTTATATTGAAAAAATTATGTCATTTGGAATAATAGATTGAAAGTTATAAATTCAGATCATAACGTTATTCAACAACGATGGGTGTAATAGGTTGAATAATGTTGTTATATGTTCAATTAAACAAAAAAGAAAAATATGTTCTAAAAGATCTTAATTATTTTACTTTATGTTTTTCTATTTTTCTCTTTTGTTTAATTGAACAAATGACACGACATTATTCAACCTATTACACCCATCGGTTTCCGATAGCGCATATAGCAATGCATTTGTTTCTTAAACCAAAGGCTGGCAGTTCAAACTCGCCCAAAATCTGAATTTTTTTTACTTTATGTTTTTCTATTTTTCTCTTTTTTTTTTTAATTGAACGTACATTGTAATAAGGAAATTAGACTATTATTTTTTAATACTTATATCTTGAATTTGGAAAACTTATAACTGTTGCCCCTGGTTATACCCTTTAGTTATTATTAAAACACTTCACTTATAGTCTTGTAGTCAGATTCAACCCTACATATATGTACATCTGTCGTCCATCAGGTATATGAGTGAGTCAAACGATGTGGCTCTGGGGACCTCGGGGGTGATTTTTACAAGGTTTTCTCACAGTTTTCCACTGTAATGAGGCAAGGGACAGTGTGAAGTGGATAAATGAAACAAACAATCAATCCCACATACATACACCCCTGGAAAATCATGCGACCATTATGTTCGTTTCGTCATACATGAATGACCTCCTTGGCCGTACCATTTTTCTGAGGGTGCTTGATGTGGTGTATGTGCTCTACCATAACTTTAATATGATATCAGATTTATTGTTTATGTGAATGGCCACTCAATTTTGGAGTACCCAGGTGTCATATACGTTAAATACCCTTCAACAAAGCATTTAAAAACCAATTGTTTAAGGATTGAGTTGACTTTGAGAAGCCTTCCAGTGTCATTCATGTTCTCTGTGTTACATTTGTTCATTACTTATTTCATTTACAGGAGAAGGAGAAAAAGAAGTTTCCATTTGGGAGCAGCTCTGCTAAGAAAGATATTTTAATTTCAGACAAGAAAACTGCTGAGGTATGTACATATAAATAGTTTGTTCTAATACGCATGGGTCCGCGTTTATTAAACTTATATTTTAGATGTGTACAAAAGAGTTTCACTTATCAAACAAACTGAGAAATGATTACTCCCAAGTCAATTTAAAAGTAAATGGTCCAGTGTTACCAAGAATACAACAACAACAAAACAAACAATGACCTGTATATAGGTCAATGAGCGCAGACTGCCACTAGTCGAAACCTCTCTTAGCCTACAGCCAACAATACAAAACCATGCATTTTATTATGAAAAATGACAATTAGGGTTACAAAAAAAGAGCGAATATTATTATATTAGGCGACAGGTTTATTCTTATTTAGTACTTTTATTGTAGTCTATGTCATTTTATTTTCCCGACCAATCAGACGTGTAGTAATGCTCTTTACAAAATAATAGTATTTTCCAAAATGCAGAGGGTGGATGTCCTTCCGATCGGCTTTTATTTATTGGCAATTCATTGCCGCTAGATACAGGCTGTGAGGGAGAAGTCTTTAATTGAGGCCTAGGGTGCTTTTATTTTACGTATCTACAAAAGAGATCCACTCACCTTTTTATTTTACATAAGGGAAAAAGATGGAGCCGTTGTAGAATTGGTCTGTCACTCTAAAAACGATATTTGAGTGTAAAAGATTGACGAATAAAACAGAACTAAAACTTACAAATACTGTCAGTAAAAGGGTAACTAACCCTAAGTCAGATCCCCCGAATCAATAAAAAAAGAACGGACGAATTCTACAATTAGACCAAAGATATTTCCACATATGTTGAATAACCGCTTATTATAGATATGTAGAATTCTTTTTCACATATGTTGATTTTTTTCATACATATGCTGAATTCTTTTTTACATAAAGTGAAATTCTTTTTTACATAAGTGAAATTCTTTTCAACATGTAAAATAAATAGTTAATTTTACATATGTGGAAAAGACTTTCACATATGTGAAATTCTTTTCAACATATGTTGAATTCTTTTCCACAAATGTAGAATAAAGTCATTTATTTTACATATCTGGAAAAGAATTGCACATATGTGAATAACACATGATCACCATAAATCTAAATTGCTGTTAAATGTTGGTAATAATCTACAAAGAGCTTGGATTTACTGTTTAATGTTTATAGGAACCAGAATATGTTCTTAACTCTGTATTTGTTTTGTTTTTTCAGTGGATTGTTGACAAAATCCGTGAACTTATGGAGAGAGTAAAGTGAGAAATGTCCTTGACCTATGACCTTTTAACCTTATCAAGGTTACAGAACTATTCTAAAGCCCTGCTTTGACTGCCTTAAAAATTTTAAATTGTTTTAAAACAATATGATCCTCAAAAAAGTGATATTATTAAAACAATTCATGTATTCAAATTTAAATATAATGAAAAAAATAATGTAATATCAAATGCTTGAATTATACTTTATGTTTTACAATGGCAGCTTAATGGCATAATTTTATCCCAAAAGAATGAATAATTTTGAAACATGACAAAAATATTACAAATGACACAAGATGTGATGTCATGGCTTAACTTTTGCTAAATGTGTGCATATAAGGATAAAAGCTTTGCTGCATTTAAAAAAAAAATATGTTTTTAAAAAGAAATTGTGTAATAATTTAAAATGCTGAATTTAACTTTGATAGCCTAATTTCTTATATCACTATATTAATGTATCTTATATTTATATATAACTATAGATATGAAATACTTTATTGAATTTTCCAAATGTCTATGTCAGTAGATAATGTGTCAAATTTTCGGAGATGTAGGAAAGGATCAGAGTTTGACTGGTCAAATTCCTTATAGTTATTGACACCTCAGAAATGAAATAAGGGAAGACATTTTGTCCATATCATTATCAAATCGAGGCAAATTTTTCTTCTGTCTGAACTTATGTTTTTTCCCTGAATTATTTTGTTGTTTTCCGTTCAATCCTGCACCTTCTGTAAGCATGTTATGATATTTTAATAAAATCAGTAACTGACATTTTATTATTTAGAATAATTGTCAAGGTAATTTAGCTTATGTGATATTCAATGATGAATTATGTTATGATTATATACCCTGCCCAAGCTTCTACAATGCTCAAACCTTGTTTTTAAGTACTTTGCCAACAACTTTTACTAGGTTTTATGTAGAAAATTTGCATTGATCGGCCAATTTGAATTATTAGATTTGTTGAATTTTTTGTTTAATACATGTACATGTATGTTTAAATGCTTATGGAAATACATGTAGGAATACCTATCCTTTTGTTTATCGTTTACGATGTAACATCCACTTTTGAATGATATGCAGTCAATTATGGGTAAATAAAATGACTGTATGCTTATCCCTTACCCAGGCCAGTGAGAAGTACGTTGAGCCCTTAGCCTGGCCAGTGAGAAGTGTGAGAATCAGGGTAGTTATAAAGAATAAGAAAGGAAATGCTGGCCTTGTTTATTAGAGTAGCAGAGGCCTGCTGGCCTTGTTCATTAGAGTAGTGGGGGTCTGCTGGCATCTGTTCAGGGCCTATATTTGTCTGTTTTTCCAGTTAAATTTCAACATCATACTAGATGTAGCGGTGGGCATGTAAGTTAAATGTATAGATAAAGCTTTTCTGTCATAATAGTGATGTAGTCTATAGTTTATAACCAGAAGTATTTTTTGTCTCCTTATTCCTGTTTTCCAGTTCTGGAAAGACTGACTGACACTTTAGTGGAATAACCGGTTATAATAACAATGTATACGAGGTTCATATGTAAACTTTAGCCTTGTTTAAGCCTTTAAAGTGCATGTTTTGTCAAACTGACTGAGGTGGTATTATTTTTAAGCTTATTACCCTCTTATTCAGTTTATTTTTGTTTAGTTTTGCTTTTTTCTTTATTAAGTCAACCCTTGTGCAATAATGTGCATAAACTGATTTTATTTCAATCACTGTGTGTAACAAACTAAAATAAACAAATAAATTCGTATTAAAAAGTCTTTGTCCAATTTTTTTTTATTTCCAGTTCAATTTTCTGATTTCCGGTCCAATTTTTTGATTTCTTGATTTCCAGTCCAATTTTTTCATTTTCAATCCAGGAGTGATGTGTTTTGATGTCTTTGTTTTGTGTCTTGTGATTGGTTGGTTTTAGTTGCTGCTAATTGTCCACCACTACTATAGTAGGGGGGGACTTAGAAATGCTGCTCAGCGTACCTCCGTCATCGTCAGTGACAAATGTTTGTGAACATGCTAGCTTTAAAACAAATTCACGAATAAACTTCAAACTTGGTATGTAGCCTGTTCCTGTTAAGATGATGGCTGGTATTGCATTTCACCAAATTCCGTAAAAACAAAATGGCTGTTATTAAATTATTTTAGCATATTCATGTCTTTACTTGTTGTGAACACGATAAGTAGGGATTATCATAATATCTCGCACATAAAACAGCAAACTGAGCACAACATTAAATTAACAAGGCATAGTTAAATTGGAAATAAAGTGGTCATGGCTTTATTATAAATTAAGACACAAGAATGGCAAACAGGGTCTCCATGGGTTCTATACACTTTTTTTTGGTTGCGGTGGTGTACTCCGGCGAACCTCGAAACGAAATGACACATGAAAAAGCACGGACTTAGCGCTGACTCAGTATCCCCTGGGAAAACACAGGCTGATACCAAGCGAGCCCTAAGGAAATAATTAACGCACATCCCCCTGGTTCGACACGAGCACCCTGTGGTAACTATAAACGCATGCGTTTAGAGCCTACTCAGTACCCCCTTGGTAAACACAGGCAGACACCAAGTAA
>JARFOD010116097.1:0-14979 GCA_031763545.1 Mopalia muscosa | reverse complement strand
CCCAAATGGTGTTGGCTCTTAGCGAACACCAAATTTCGGTGTTGAGCTCAGCACCAATATTTGGTGTTCATGAACACTGTTTTTCTGGCTGTGTAGTGTTGGATTCAAAACAAAACATTAACGAGTATTTATTTTATTGTCAAACAATGAACAAGTTTAAATATATAAATATAAAAATAACAGCTTGAAGACAACGCCGTGTTATCACGAATGCAAACAGTTTTACTTGTTAAGTACCGGCATAGGCCATGATGTTTTAAACAAAACAATAAATAAGGCAAAAACCTGTTAACTGGATCATAGCTATATGTCCATGTATTACAGAGCCTGAGCGTTTAAAGATCCCTAAAGAACCGGACATGGATTCTATACAGGGCACAACATGTACAGAAAACAAATAAAGTGTCATGTCGCCATTTGCTTCAGTTTTGAAAGAAAGACTTGCCTCCTGGTCTCGCAGAGAAAGTCAAAACCAGTATTTACAGTTTCCTGACGATTTCTGTCCGATTTGAGAATAATGTTCACTGAAACGCAACTTAAATTTGGTCCTAGAATACTGTATATAAATTATTTTGTAAGACTCTCTAAAAATGTATATAGATGAGAAAACATGGTCAAACGTTCGTCAGATGTTCTGGTTTTGAACAGGAACAATGTTTATTTGAACACATAGTGCATAGTTCAATGTCGGTTCCACAAGACCCATTTTGAACCCTGAATCGAGGTCTAAAAGTTTGCGCCCTTTTAGTCCAAATATCATTAGCCAATAGTGACTGTGTTTCCTCACAAGGATGGATATCTATTGAAGTACAAACTGTGCCGTGTGCCCCTTGAATTCTGTCCACATCAGGCGAGGCCAAATATATTGAGTTTCGATTAGAGGCAACATGTGCCGGCTGTTTTCCCTCCGGCATTTCCGGCGTGGAAGAGCCAGTGGAGCGACATACAGAGCGTGGTGTAGAGAGCACATTATTGTCATTATCCCTGATCACATTGTGGTACCTCCTCTGCTCCTCTATAATGGGACTGGAATTACTGTCTGTTTTAGATCTAAAAGAGTCTACTTTCCCTACTTTCTTCCCTGATAACCTTTGGAATGGTTTTTGTGAGTCAAGCCTTCGCTCGCAAGTTAGTAAGGTAGTGTCTGGCAGTTCGGTCTTTGTCTGAAGAGGTTGGATTCTCTTCAGTCGAACTTCTGGGTCTTCATCCTCCAGCCAATATGTTAACAACTCACCTTTTCCCTACAACAGAACCGAAATATTAGTTTACTCCTGTTATATAAAAAAAACTTGATATTGGAAGGTGGCAGTATAAGTTATTTGTATTATTTGATCCCATGCCGTTAGTTAAATGAAAAATGTTAATCAGTTTTCATTTAAACATAAATCAAGTTAAATATTTAATTTAGAGACAGTTAGCGAGACTAGTTAATGTTGGTCATCCCTGAAATAAATAACTAAATAAACTTTTTTAAATTCTGATAAAAAAAAGTCACAACCCACAAGACAAAGGAAATGTGTATCAGTGAAGACTAAAGACTAGAAAATTATTACACAGTCTATCATTTTATGTTTGTAGCATCAGAAAACCTCAATGTCGATCATGGGTATCATATTGTCCACACAATAATTGCAACAAATATAGCTTTAACAACAAGGAAAATCTGCAATAACGGTATCTTTAGTCTTTGTTATCTTCCTACTGTATCTGTAGGACATTTATTTCATGCTAGCCACCAGGTAGTCACTAGTTCTTCTATGGGAAATTTCTAACTACATGACTTTACAATGGTGCAGACATTGCATGACCAGAATCGATTGTGTCTTAAGTAAGCCGAAATGCTCAGATTCCGTTAACCCGATTAATATGGGGCCCCTGGTAACAAGATACTAGTATTCACTAAAAGGTGTCAAGAAAAGTGTATGTCTTCAGCTGAGAGTCAACCAGAACATCCATGCCAAAGAGAAATGTTACTAAAAGCATTTAAACAATGGTTTAAACAATATTTTATTAAATTAAAGGTTTGATGAACAGGCTAAAGCCTATAGTAACATCTCTTACCAAGACATATTAATACAAATAAGAAATCGAAATGTTACATGTTGTCTATAAATAGTAAACTAATATGAATATGGTGCAAAAAATGCAGGCATCTGAAAACATTTATAAACAGTCTCAAATGTTCATACCATCTGACAAAAGCCACGAAAGTTTCCTCCCCTAGGGTTGATTGCTCGCGCAGAAGTCACAAATGATATTTCACGGTTTGATATTATGAATGCTTGTATAGATATTAAAGCATTCGTAAACATTGTCATATGTTTTCTTGGAAATGGAAACCTAAAGAACACAATCTTACAAAAGAACCAGTTTTATATAGCTTTTCAATACAATCCTAGGAACAATAACCTGCTAAATTACCTTCATTGCCACATATCCTCGGGATACGAGTTTATAGCCCTTTAGTGTATCCAGCAGAGCCTTGCATTCCCCACTGCAATGTATCTTTAGAGCTAAACAAAATAATAGACAATCGTTATTTATATACTTCAGATGGAGTTATGTATTTCAGCCAAGACCCACAGTCACTGTTTGTTTCACTATATTTCTGAACTTCGTGAATTTCCTTAACGTTGAAAATACATTAACAGCTTACAGCATAAATGTACTGTTTAAAACAAGGAATACGCCATATAAGCTAAAATTGGTTACTCGAGTAGAAAAAGTCCATAGCTGTTTTTAATCCGAAAACCGTAACGGTATGTACATCAATCTTAAAACCGGAATCCCTAACTGTATGTGCATCCGTATCCATGTCGGAAACACCCAGATATACCATGTGCCTGCATCGATTGCCAGAAAGTCATTACAGACGAGGGACGCTTGCGTATGATAGCCTCCAGGTTAACAACTGTCAAGTTTACAACGCGTTTATTTACAGAAAATATTTTGATCCTCCCCATTTCTGTATTAAAATTGAAAACAAGAAAGCTCTATCAAGTTATTTAAGAATAAATTACTCAAAACTTCTAGAACCTGTTTATGCTGGAACAACAGATAATCAGAGATAACGGAGACATGGTATGGATAGTATATTGAATACTACGTTTCTACCTCATTCCAGAGATATGTCTGTGGGATGCTAAAGAAGAGTTGTAATCAATAAACTAAGACGTTGTTATCTATATACCAAGTCTTTCTATCGTAAATGTACGTCCGACGTTTAAATGGTTAAAGTGTGTTTTTATTTAGTTATTTATGTATTAGTTTTAATTTTGTGAAATAATAGGCGTGTCTATAATATTTAATGTTAACCTATTTAAACGTACCCTCTCCGTTTGATTCCATTCTTGATGCTGTATTCACAGTGTCCCCAAATAAACAATATCTGGGCATGGTCAAACCTACCACACCAGCTACACACGAACCTAAACAGAAATATACCGTTAATTGACGAGCTTTGACAACAAATATGACGATATGGCCGAATCTTTTATTTTGGCTGACGCTGGGGGATAAAGCAGCACAGGAGCTCGCTGAAAACATTTGTTTTTTATTTCTTCGCAGTTTGATTGTCCAGAGCTGTATGCCTACCTCTCAATTGCTGAAACGCTTGGTTCACTAAATAGCTGAGAGATGCCGAATATGTTAATAGAGACCCACTAGTGATTGTAATGAGAGTATAAATCTTTACCATTTATAAGTTTTCAAGACATAATGTTGTTTTATTTTACAACACAGATCGGGATGAGACAACAAATATGATGCTCATCACCCAGAGCTCTAAACTCGATTTGTCGAAGTTAAAATACAGTTATTGTAAAAGTAGTGATTACCAGTATGGATTCCAATGCGGAGTTCCAATGTTTTGTCTGGACGATGACGCATTTTGAACGTCTTGATAGCGGCGAGTAGATGAAGGGACATAGAAGCGATCTCTCCAGCATGGCGGTTTTCGTTCCGTAATGGTAGACCGCTTACTACCATGTAAGCATCTCCGATAGTCTCCACTTTGTACACATCATAATTGCTGATAATCCCGTCAAATAAGGTGTACAGATCGTTCAGCAAATTTACCACCTGTATGGCAAGTGTAAAATAACAACATTTTAACGATTATGTGGAAAACATTGTATTTTGCAGCACCACGGAATAATACTTTTCATTTCATTTTTGGCAACTGTGATCTGGATCATAGAATGGTTTATAAAGAATTTTATTCATAATGAGATACAATTTAAGCTAAAGCTAGAGTTTTTGCTTAATTGAGTGTAAGCTAGAGTTTTTGTGTTAGGCACCCACTTATGATCGCTATTCGACTATTTCCCAGCCTCTCCAGTAGTTAAAAGTATTATTGGATGAATAGATTTGCACTTACCTCCATGGGAGTACTGGAAGCGGACAGGGAGGTAAAGCCACAAATGTCACTAAAGTATATTGTGACCGACTCAAAGGTCTCTGGTGTGACGGGATAGCCGGATCTCAGCCGTTGGGCAACGGATCTGGTCCAACACAAGAATGCTTAACAATATATTTTTTTTTTTCGTTAACACCAAGTAACACTTTCAATTTTTGTACTTTATAACGGCCGTTAACCTTCTTATAACTTGTCTAACTGTCGTATTTCTTAAGACACTTTTTTAAGTTCCCTTGAGACAGTGCGAACGTCTAGTGTGTTACAAAGAACGTCTTCATTGTTATTGCATTATTTTCTCTTTACAAAAGTGTGTATTTTTTTTAAATGACCCCTTCTAGTTAATAAAATGTGACTGATTGAAAAGTAAGTAGTCGAATAACACACTGGCTTCTTTACTACATAACTGCCCTGGCTTAAACATTGGCACAAATTATCTGGAAAGCGAAGGTACCTTGGAAGCATTCTGTACAACAGTTCCTCTGTCTTTTTCTTCTCTGTGTTAAGTTGGTCAGTTCTCTCCTCTACCAGTGCCTCTAAATTGCTCTGATACTTTTCCATAATGGCCACCATATTATCCACAATGTTTCGTTTCCTATTAAATGAAAAGATATCAGATAAATTATTTGTTTGACATGTCACATCTTAACCCTTAAGTCAGTGTGCACGGTTAGGTAATAACACAACCATTATTGAGCACTTGCCACCGTAAATCGATCAGCAAGACACTTCAATGGAAAACAGCAATCATGATGGTAGAACAGCTTCTAACATCACCGGTGTCTCAGTATGTCTTCATTTTGCCTTTTCAGTTTCTTAATTGTATAAGTGGTGACATGGTACTTACATGCCAGATCTCAGCTGTTTCAAATTGTTCCAAACTTCATTGAAGTCTGGTCGTAGGGACGGATTGTCATCCCAGCATCGCTTCATGCAGCTTACAATGTAGTCGTCACAGTTTAGAAGGGTGACGTCTGGACGGAATGGCTCCTCTAGTCGGGCCATCACACGATCTATTATCTCTGGAGAAAGGAAAATCATGTTTGGTAGCAGGCTGTTTAAGAAAACATAGTTAATATTTAACAGCTGTTGAAAAGGGGTCATTTGGTAATTTACTAGTTTGGCAAGGGACAGGTGAGGTAGATGTTTACCAGAGAGTGTGAGGGTCAATTACTTGCCCTGGGTTCATCGCGGGATTAACATTTCCTAGCAAATGAAACTACAGAAGTATCGAACATAGCGTAGAGATAGCCTTAATGATCCGTCTATCTTAAGCAGTTTACTGCGCACACTTTTCGAATCGCTCATCCATAGCCACGGGGTCTATTTTAGCAGTTGGCTTTTAGACGAGGTCAAAATGGCTGTTACCGGAAACATAATTCCTGTGTACATCCCTATAGTCTAATTGTAGGCCTATCAATACAGCTGCCCAGGGCGAATTGTCTTGGTGATGACCAGTCTTTAACGCTTGTATTAAAGAACCTGCAGATTTTGCAATATCAAATATTCGTTATAAGTCCGACTGTTATTGAATGTTGTAGCTTGGCCAGAGGAAAAATATCCGCACATGTTCTATCCGTACCGTGAAGTACTGAATGGCAATAATGCTTTCCTCTTTACTTTGACTTTCTGTACTCTGATTAACAATAGCACAGTGATATGCAATAGTGAATGGCAACCACTGCCTCAAATCGATTAGTGTAATTATTAAATGTTTGAGCTACTTGAATAATGTGGTAAGTTATGTTGCATTACAATTACCTTTGGGGTGTAGTTCTGTGTATCCGAAAGGACCCTTCCGTCCAAATATCTCGTGCAGTATGATACCAAATGAGTACATATCAGCCTCTTTCGTGCCTTTGGACGAATTTCCATGAAGCAATTCTGGTGATCGCCAAAAAAGGTCTGGGAATTATATTAAAAAAAGGAGTAATTACTGAGCTGGATCATAATACTAAAACCTAGGGCTGTTGTGGAAACATATATTAACATTGGAAGGCGCACATCTTACTACACATCCGGCAAAATCACCCAGTCACTTTCCAGCCTACACATTGTCCATTAGTCTGGGGAATACTTCTATATACCGAAGAATAAAGGCCATATCTATCTCTACCTCTCTTATTTTCAATATTGTCTTCGGACTAGTGTATAATATTCAGTCATGCTTAACAGCCCGGTCCCATTTTTTACAGTAAAATTTCAAATTCTAAATGATCTTAAATTACTTCCGTTATTCCCCCATACTTCCCCCATACGGAATACATTCCGCTACTTCATAGTGGTGGTATCGTTTATGTGTATGTCATACTCACTTCTGTAATAAGCATGTTCGTCTTCTTTGCGGTAACTAGCTCCCCTCAGTTCAAGTAGACCGAAGTCAGTAATTCGTAGAGCCCATCGACTGTTCACCACACAGTTAGAGCTTTTCAAATTACCATGATGGCCAAGTTCACTGCCGTGTATAAACATCATACCCTTAAAGTAAAACAAGGCGTATTCTTACAAATGCACCGTTTGTGAATGTATATACTGATACAGATCATAGGTCAAAAGCTTAAGGTACATCTGGACAATGAACATTTAGCAGAAAATCTAGCAAATAAACTATAAATATAGACAACTTCTAGCGATATAAAACAATATGGAAATTACTGTGAGTAATTTTAATTGACCTAAAACTAATTCTCTTAATTACATTAATCGTTGGTGCCATTTTTCAAGAAAACCTATACATTCTTTTCTGTTGTGCTGCCAGTATTAGAAGCATTATACATCATCTTACTTGAATAAGATCCTTGACTAGCGAAGCTATGAACATGGTCTCCAGTTTTATATCTTCATCTTCTAAAATATCCTGTGTTAAACATACATCAAGAGAATGTCACCGTCTGTTGTCAGTTAATTTCAATTTGTGTGGGTGTGTTCTCTTTGTTATTATATTTGTTTTACATCTTCACTGACCGTTCAACAATTACCTTGATAAAAACATATCTGAAATTTGAATAGGAGTTCTCTGTTAGGTTTATTTCTGATGGTCGTGGCGACTTTACCAGACTGTAAATAAAATGCCTCTATTTGTCTTTATAATTAAATGATGCTAAGAGAGGCTGCAATTATCGTTTTTGTCAGTCTTTTCTTTTTGCCAATTACTCAGATTTACCCTCAGAATGTT
This sequence comes from Mopalia muscosa, assembly GCA_031763545.1. Classification (NCBI taxonomy): domain Eukaryota; kingdom Metazoa; phylum Mollusca; class Polyplacophora; order Chitonida; family Mopaliidae; genus Mopalia; species Mopalia muscosa. Next base: position 7,390 of record JARFOD010116097.1, on the reverse strand, counting down.
AAATGTTAAAGCCAACTTAACCTAGTCTGGGCCAGTCCTGTTCAATGATAATGTTCTTCGGTAAACAGTGAAAATGCAAATAGGCGACAACAGAAAGACTTCTGTCTCGATCCACTGTGTCTACTGACAAGCTTTACCTTCACATTACAAGCATAGGCAATGAGATGCTGACGAGATCAGATCTTTGTAATGGTTATATTTGATCCACCAGTACCCATGGAGTGTGATAATTACGAATACATATTTGCTACAATGTTGACGGATCTGCTTAGACACCCATCTCCCGAATCATTTCCATCATACAATTAAAAAGCTCTCCAATTTAACAGATCTATAATAACTAGATGATATACGTTTCCATCATCAATTATAAGATTTTTTGGCAATTTAAATATAGAAGTTTAGAGTTGGAGACTAATGCAATACTCCAGTCATCAAGATTTCCGCCATGTATAACACATACGCGACAGTGGCGAAATGAAAACATATAATTATGCTACCTAATGTGTGTTGAGAAGAAATGGCCTGTAGATGCTGTAGATTACCTGGAGGCTTCCTTTATGGCAGTAATCCGTGACGATGATGAAGAATGGCGGATCAATACAAGCTCCTATAAACGTGTTCACATTGTCGTGCCTCAAATCCCGCATCTGAACAATGGTCATGCAATGGAGAAGGAATTAAAAGATTAAAAACAATTAAACAAACTACAGAGAATCCACATCAGTCTCCTTGTCACATACAGCGGAAAGGTTTAAAAGAAACTGCCGATAAAGATAAAAACGCGACGTATCCGTAGGGAAAAGATCTTGAACAGAAAGTTTTTATTTTTCATTTTCTTAATCTGCTTTAGACCACATCCTTAATTTTAAGCTAGGAATTTTAAGTCAGGATGTACTTTAAAAGACTCTGGGGCATAATGCGATTCTATCTTTAGGAAAAACAAGTTTTACAATAGATGGTGACATCCTTGTATAAACTTCCGATTTGTTTTTTGTTTTTTTGTTAGAAATATATAGGATTTTATAATAACATAAACAAAACAAATAAGCAAATGAATTTTGCTGAAAATATGTGAATAAGCCTTGCATCAATCTATAAGTTAATACATTAAGTTGTTTTAGCCGAAGTGTTATGCTTGATCTTCGCTGCTGTCTATATGTGACAGCCACGATTGATCATATAGTCTCTTTGGAAAGATAAATATCAAAACTCTCATACCAATTTCATTTCTTTTTTCATGTTTCTCGTCAATTCTAAGTTTTTCTTTTCAAAGGTCTTCAGGGCGACGATTTGACCTTTATATGAGCCTGTACGGATATAGACCTGAGTGCAGGAGAACCGCGACTCACTGGACATGTTACTACACAGTGTCATCTGAAATACAGTAAACATAAACATGGAGCTAAAATTACTTACACAAATACTGTAATAAAACAACATCGATTTACACTAATAAATTACCGATTATTTATCATTAATTCGAATACTTATACACTGTTTAATAAGGCTTTATATATAAAAGCGAAACATCCTGTACAAGTCCATCTGCTGATTTATACTTAATCATGAGCTGTTGTCATGGGGACCGCCTAATAATACAGGATAGGGATCAAAGTGCTTAGACGACTTGCTCATAACACCATTAAGGGAGAAACACGAGTTTTGCCTACGCCAAAGGGGAAATGTACTTGGACGACTCATCGATAACATACGTTAAGTCAAAATGTATTTGGACAACTCTTTGATAACAACAGCTTAAGGAGATAATATACTTGGACGACTCGCCGACAACATACGTTAAGTCGAAATGTATTTGGACAACTGGTTGATAACAAAAGCTAAAGGAGACAAGGCACTTGGGCGACTCGCAGATAACCTACGTTAAGGCGAAAAATGTAGGCTTCTTTGTCGACTCGATAAAAAAGCCAGTTCAATAACAACAAGCTTAGTAGCTAGCAGGTCCACCATAAGAGGCTTTTCTTTTAAATATATGCTCATAATCCCCGTCAAATCATCTTTTCCATTTTTTTGTTTGAGAATTATTATTTGTTTTCAAATAATCATTTTGTATCACCATTTCAATGCAATATGCAATGTTGGCCATATTTGTTGCAATGTCTAGTGAAATACATCTACAGCCACATCTACAGTATTAACAGAAAAAACAAATTTGAAGTGAATATCTGCATTCAAGTGATGTCCGTTTTGGTTTGCGGAATTAAATGAAATATAATCCCATCGGTTTCTTAACTGGAGGAAACTATTTTTCAGGTTTGAAATACATTTTAAAAAATCAATGGCTACCTTTTAGTTTTGCAGAATATGGAGAATATTAAAAAGTTATACAATGGGGGACCTTATTGCTTTGCACAATTTGATGAAATGCAATTATATCCTATGTCTTAGTAGTGCTTATTAAGGTTTCAAGTTAATCTGTAAATTTGATCTCAAAATGATCATGTTCAGAACATGTAGGCTTGAATATTGCAAAATGATGCATTGGCGTCCATTTCGTTTTACGGAATTTGATGAAATTGAATCCTATCTCTTGTCTTAAGGACTCTACCGCTTGTCAGGAGTAATTTTTTTTAATTTTTTTTATTTTCTGAAATCTTCTTTTCATAATCTTGATAATGCAAAAACTTAGACAAAACAGTTAAGTTTTTAAGGACGTTTTTTTTTAGATTTAAATTGTAAAATATGTACATCAAAGATTAAGTGTATCGAACGGCGGAAGGGATTAACGTGATTATCTCACCTCAACTGACTACCTGCTGACTACTACCACACACCAATTAGCGAAAGGCCAACAGATCAATTGCATGACTGTGCGGATGCGTACTTGAACTGAACAGTAGACATTGAGAACAAATGTTTGTGGGTGTTAGAACACACATTTATACAGATTATTTATGTCCCCAGCAGAACTCTTACTGATAGTCATTAACAAAGGTGTGAACGAAATCTGTGATGCCGACCTCACTCAATTTGCAGAGGTAAAACTGACATTTAAAGACATATTTTTTAAATTATGTATTTAAAATGAAAGCAATAGATAAAACTCTATTTCGCCCTTTCGTTCAATTAAAAAAAATATGTTATCTATTCAATTTATTGGGAGTAATCTTAAAACAAATCGGAGTTCAATCATTTACACACCGTAAGGCTGTTTTCTCAGCTTTCGTTTTTCTTGATTTTTATCATTTAAATTGTTTATTTCTCGTAAACTACTTGCACTAAGTCTTTGAAATTTGGCATACACAATCTTGGACATATTATCGAAAAAACTGTCATGGCTTTTTTTATATTGATTTTCGTTTTGAAGATATTTAGCATATATTTTTTGAAGAGCAGATATTTAGATTTTACCTATACTTTTATCAATTGTAAAAAAATAATTTGAATTGCGAAAAATCCTATGGCGGTATTTTATTTCAAATACTTGTCTTCAACGAAATTCAAGTTTGGAAATAGAATATCAAACACTTTGAGGAAAATAAGAGTTATAAACAAGGGTCCATTTAAAAAAATTATTTGACATGTTTCTTTATTAATGCTATTATAATATCGAATGAATCATAATTTGACACTATATTTGGAAACTTGAAGTCCTCCGCTTTCTAAATATATATGATATTAATGTAATCATCCTTTGGAAATATCCGTAAGGACTCTACCGCTAGCCAGGAGTACAAAGTGCGACTCTTATCTTTTCGTGGCTTTTGCGGGAAATACAATGATTATATTAACATCATATATATTTAGAAAGCAGAGGATTTCAAGATTCTAAATATAATGTCATATTGTGATTTGTTTTATTTTATAATGACAAAAATAAAGAACAACGTCAAATAATTTTTTAAAACAGATCCTTGTTTGTAACTTTTATTTTTCTTAGCTGGTTTGAGATTTTTTTTCTCCAAACTTGCATGTCTGTGTAAACCGGTATTTGAACTAAAATGAGGTCATATGTTTTTTTCTTAATTCAAGTTAGTTTTTGAACAATTTATAAAAAATATATGTAACAAATAAAAATCTGCCCTTAAAAAAATCTTTGCTAAATATCTTCAAAACGAAAATCAATATAAAAAAAATGCATGACGGTTTTTTAGATAGTGGCTTGAAGATTGTCTGTGCCAAATTTCAAACACTTAGTGAAAATAGTGTACGAGAAACAAACGATTTCAATCATAAAAAGCAAGAAAAATGGAAGCTGAGAAAACAGCCACGTCCATGTATGTAAGCGATTAAACTCGGCTTTGTTTCAAGATTACTCCAATAAATTTAATTTAAAACATGTTTTTTCATAATTGAATGAAAAAGCGAAATGGAGTTTTATCTATTGCGTTAATTTTTTTAGTATATAATTTTAAAACCATGTCATTGACAAACGTCGGCTTCACAGATTACGTTCACGCCTTTGTTAATGACTAACAGTATGAGTCATATTGGAGGCGTGAGTAGTCCGTATAAATGTGTGTTCTGCCAACCATAAGCATTTGTTCCCCACGTGTACTGTTCGGCTCAAATACACATCCCCAACGATCATGTAATTGATCTGTTGACCTTTCGCTAATTGGTTTGTGGTAATAGTCAGCAGGTAGTCAGTCGAGGTTAGATAATCTCATTAATTCTTTCCGCCCTTCGATATGCATAATCTTTGAAGCACGCATTTTACAGTTAAAATCTAAAAAAAACCATTCTAAAATACTACATTATGAAAAGAAGATTTCAGAAAGGCAAAATTTTTTTACCCCTGACACGAGGTAGACTCCTTTAAGCTACACGTGAACCCTGAATAGGTCAAATATGGGATTAGTATATACTAATCGATGGTTTAAAAATCTTGCATCATAAAAAATAATTCTCCGACCGTTTTAAATCTAATGTAAGAAATATAAATTTAAGTCTTGGACCAAATAAAAACTTCTAGGAACATAAAAAATTATTTTATTTGGATAAAAATCTTTTTCTTGAGCAGAATTAACATTTCTTGTACCGGTACAATGTTATAAAATATAAATATTTTTTGGTTACTATGAGCAAAAAATATGCTTCGTAAGGCAACAATTAACAGTCTTTATTTTTTTTTTTCGCATTGGCTTGGCATATCTCGTGAAAGGTCTTCTGCACAGAGCATCAATGTTACTACGTTTAACCAGATGGGATCTATTAAAGAGTGTCATGAAACAGCCCGGGATAGACAGCATGTACATGGGTGATACAGAGGAAAATTACAACCCATGAATACGTCATATAACACAACACACCTAATATAAAATACTGTTCCTGATTGTAGCATGTCCAGTTTGCCTGGCTTTCCATTATTTCCTGGCTATCCCTATTAAGGTTAAGAATAAGAAAACTCACATATAAGGCATAATTAGCAAAGCAATGAGGGGGCTCTTTCACATAAATTAGTTTTAGTATCTCTACAGCATTCGTACCCCAATCCGTATAGCTATGCAGGCAAACAGCGAAGTCTATGTTGTTGTCGGACTGCCAAGAGTTTTTTTTAGAGAACAAGCAACCCTCATTTGGTGAAGTGGGGTACAAATCAAGTAGAGTAACAAAAACTAAGCTACCTTTCACGTAAGCAATCCTATGATCTATGAAAACCTATGTGAAGAAATAAATCACCAAAAAGATCAACAAAAATTAGTTATTATGAAAGTTTATCTTATTTTTTTTATAATCAATGGTCAACAGAAGCAACTGTTATATAAACAGTACAAGGTTAAAAAAGCAGTAGATTTTAAAGTGATTTGTAAATAATTACATAAGTAAATAGCCCAAAAAAGCAGTCATGTTCCTTATAAAATTTGGTGTATTTTATAATATTTATTTTAGTTCCTTTTTTTACACTGAAATCTATATATATATAATTATCATTTTCAGGACAGCAGAAGATTTAAATGTTCTTTTTGACACCACATTGATGAACAAGTTTAAACTAAAAATATGTTAAAATGAACATGTATATTTAGCAAAGGAGGCACTCTTCACTCTACAGTTGTTATAAAACACCATAAAACTTAATCAATAAAATGTCTTTTTCTCAACTTAATCAACATGTATATAGTACACACTTTGCAAAAAAAATCCAAGCAAAGCATTCTATGTCTAATGTAGCAATTGTAATGAGAATAAAGCTTTAACCAAAATTTATTTTAAAACAAGGAAATCATTAGAGAAATTGATACAGGTTATGGCTATAGAGAACTGATTATCTCACTACACTTGAAGCTCAAATCATCATAAAATAAAACAAATCAACACAATTTAACTTTAAAGATGAAATTCTAACAGATGGTTTTAATATATATATTTTTGATTTAGAATCCATTAAGTATAGCACTAATGTTAAGTCCTTTCTCCTGGGTATCTACTGCCTTGATGTACTTCTTCCTGATACACTGCAAAAATTGTGAACAAAAATAAAAAATACTATAAAAAACTCTAAAAACGATAAACAAAAGTAAACATTTAATTAGCGATGATAGACACAATTAACATCAGACATTCAAATTTCCATCAACCAGTTATTTGTCCAGTTACCTGGATTTGGGGTATCTTATTTCACAGATATAACTGACGAAGCGTTTACTCAGGCATCTCACAGACCAACCCTGGAGTCTATTAGAGACACCATGTCACCAAATAATTGAGCATGACGTAAAACACCAATCAATCAAATCATACACATGATGTATTAAACTTGATTGGTGTTTTACGTCATGCTCAATTATCTGGTGACATGGTGTCTCCAATAGACTCCAGGGTTGGTCTGTGAGATGCCTGAGTAAAGGGTGGGCTTTTAATCCAGTTCTAAACGCTGCTTCCTGACACAGATGTTTTGTTACCAGATGTCCAGGTGTGTTTGAGAAAAATAATGATTTGAGACAAATAATATACTCAGAGCTTGGTGTTTTAGGGAGTAGACCAGTGTACAGTTTTTCAAAAGATAATTAGGTGCATACAGCAAATAAATTTGCCGATAGTGGATTAGAAATAGGCATTTACGTGATGTCATCTAATAGAGGATTAAATTAAATGGCACTATGATGAACTGAGGTCAGGAACTGTGTACACAGGGCTAGGTTGTAGCCCACTAATGTTAATACATCTGTGTACACAGGGCTATGTTGTAGCCCACTAGTGTTAATACAACTGTGTACACAGGGCTATGTTGTAGCCCACAAATGTTAAAACATCTGTGTACACAGGGCTAGGTTGTAGCCCACTAATGTTAATGCAACTGTGTATACAGGGCTAGGTTGTAGCCCACTAATGTTAATGCAACTGTGTATACAGGGCTAGGTTGTAGCCCACTAATGTTAATGCAACTGTGTATACAGGGCTAGGTTGTAGCCCACTAATGTTAATG
>JARFOD010116086.1:0-14979 GCA_031763545.1 Mopalia muscosa | reverse complement strand
CAGGTGGGCTACTAAGATTAACCTGCGATTTCAAACTAATCCTCATATATGCTTTTAAAAAGAATATTAGCAATATAGCTTAATGTCTTACTTCAGGAAAATTAATTGCTGTGTACTGCCAAACGAGTTTTCCCAAATCACAAGTAAACACAAAAGCATTTCTTTTAAAAGTTCATTGGCTATACTAAAAAATGACTGATGAAATTCAATTCAATGGTGCCCATTTTTAGAGACATATTACAGAACAAACTATAACGTCAATAAGTTAACTTGATGGGATCACTGCGTAGTGAGAGGTCACATATACTCAGCGCTGGTCCATTTATGAATTATATGATCATGTATGTTATTTCACAGAAACACAACCAAAGTTTCTGTCTCGGGAGCAGTGGGTACACATTTTACCCTATAATTATTCCTGTTCAACTACATGTAGCGGATCTCGTGGCGTACTAATCCTGATTGATTCCTCAACATTTGATCATTTCTAGTTTTAAGTGACCTTGGTACTGGGCTGTCAAATAAGGTTAAAAGGGAATGCTTGATTTTGATCAGAGTGGAGTGAGGATATTGGAAAACAATAGACAATGGCAATAATAATTTTTCGTATATACACGTGTCACCTTAATATCCGGTCGAGATTAAAAAGATTACCCGTTAATGCCTCTTTCACAAAACGTGGTACGAGAAATAAATAAATATCGTGGGATAAAATTGCGCCAAAATAAACTATAGCGTAAAAGTATCGTAGTTAATATTTCTTTTTTCATTATTTCTTTTTTCATCCGATGTTGGAGCAACATGATTATTGTGGGAAGAAAACTAGGTAGTTGATTAACTCAGAAAACCCATGACCCTCCACTGGTTGATGGCAATCCAGATACGGTTCGCGGGGATCGAAACTGCGACCCCCAGAGGTGAGGGGGATATGCTTACACTCAGTAGAGCGTACACACAAGCAGACTCGACACGGAGGCCCCCGATATTTAGTTGTACTATTTTTTGCTACTGTTTAGAAAGTTTTAAACTTCGATTCCACATACCTCTGTTAGTAGTATCGCGTAAGTTGTTGTTCAGACAAAAACTTTGTCTTCTGCTTATTTTCAATTGTTTATGAAGACTATAGAATATGAAAACTCTGGAATTCCTATATATATATATATATATATATTTAAACTCCTGTGTGTTCCACGTAAGTAGATCTCTGCGGCTTCTTTGGTATACATTTTGAAAATGAATGACTTTTATTTCAATTTTTTATTTAGCAACATGGTATTGTGTTTCTTGTATCATGAAAATATCATTTTATTGAGTTGTGTAACTTTGCCGTATTTAGCCAAATTGTTTGAGGTGAAATGAACTGGCAAATGTCGTGATTTTGCGAGACTTTGTTTTATCCTGAAGTTGGTTTATAAAATACCTTTACCTTTTTTTGACAACACTTTCGATTCATTTTCTTACTTGCAGGCAATGACAATGAGTCATCTAATATAACCCGTTTGAGAGAATTTCAAGCCAGACGAAGAAGTCGAAGACCGGGTAGTCTAACAAGAGACCACACAAACAGCAGTGAAAAAAACACAAGAAAGTTGACTGTTGGTTGGATACATGTTGTGGATAACAAGTACAAACATATCAGCAGAGCAAAGGGTGGTGGGAGCCAAAGTATTCAGGCAGAGAAGGAACTGACTCTATCCCAGCTCACTAACAAAGTTGAAAATGAATTTTTTCCAGAAGGTATTTCCGCAGCGCAGAATTTGAACCTCATCAACCTACGCACGTCATTAGCCACCTTCACGGGAGAAACCCTGAAACCAACTCTTAAAAATGGCGACCCTTTTACCGTAGCTGGATACGTCAAAGAAATTAATAAGAATCCTGTGCGCATTTACCTTCACACATTTCCGAAAGAAAGCGAGGATGACCTACAACCAAATACGTTGCCAGATATTGAACTTGTTCATGATGTTAGAAGGTTTTTAAGAAGGTGATAACTAGTTTAACTGAAAAATATGCCTTTTAAAAATTTGTTCACAACGATTTCAGTGCAAGTTTTTTCTTTTTTTCTTTTAATAAACAAGTGTCCTCGTCGGATCTGCCAAACTTTTCTGAAGTATACCTGTAACGATTGGCTGTCAATTCAGATATTGATTTAACAGCGTTTAAGTATTCAATTGAAGGATTGCCTTCACAAATGCAGCCAGTCAAGGGCGTAGCCGCTAATTCCCAAAGAGGAGGGGCCAGGGGATCGACTATGCTACCCCAATAGGCACCGCCTAGGCCATGAAAGCTATGAAAGTGAGGAAGCTAGGAGGAGCGATTTCAGCTATTCCGGACAATACATTTTGGATTCAGAGCCTTAATGTCTTAATTTGTGTGATCCAAAGTAAGAAAAAGATCGTTTTTTGCCATCTGACGCAAGTTCATCTTTATCATCCCAATACATACTGCGAGAGTAAGAAATGTGTCCATATGAATTGTCTGCACTATCCCAGCCAATAGGCAATGGTTTAAAAATAACGTCTTAGTCTGTGTTTCGCGGTTTTCTTTAACACATAATTAATTCTTTATCGTAATCTAGCTGCAGCATGGTTTCTTAATATTTTTGTCTTAAATATGCAATGACCACTAACAATGTATTCACTAAAAATATATCGGTTGATTCTGAGTATTGCTTTATATAAGCACACTTCTATAAGATGGCATACCTTGACTTAAACTATGGTTTGTGCAGGTTGAATTTCACTGCGACCGGCACACCGTGTCATGGGTGACGTGTAAGTAAGGTTCGAAACACAGGTCATTTCTTAAGTGTCTTAATTGTAGATGTTGGTTTCAACAGTGGGATTATAATCCTAACCTTTATGTATTTAATGTACAGTCGTAGTTCATCTCAGTCTTAGTTATGAGTCACTCACGCATATTTCATTTCACCAATGCACAGGTTTGAGTCCGATGTTACCTTTGAAGCCCCCTAATTCTCCGTCACCGCAGGTATCCTGACTACTACTAATGTTGAACCAGAGTCTGATTCATCTGTTCAACACAATTGTGCCGCATTGCCCGAAGAGGATGTACTATCCAATAATGTATTTCCTTTACCTGTTTCTTCTGGGGATGTATCAGACGTCGTAACAATAGAAAGTGACGACAGCTATGGCGAAGCGGGGACGCCATCAGTCTTATTTAGAATGTCAACAGAATCAGACGACGTAAGTCATAATTATCCTGGTGCTATACAAATAATATATACATGTGTTCTATATTGATTGAAGATTTGTATAAACAATAACCACAGCCATGGATTAAATGGGATATAGAAAATTATCAGGTAATATTTTTTGTATAAGGCAACATCAGGACCACTCATAATTCCTAGTGTTCCATGACGCTAACTGTTGATACGAATGGATCTTGTCGAACTTTGATGTGGAGTAAATTAATGCGCAAATATGTCAGAATTTATACTGTGATAACAATAATGATATACACCTTGCTATAAATTGTTTTGCTTTCTAGGATGTTGATATTGCCATTCCAGGCCCTTACTTTCCTTCAAGGAGCTTCCAGTCTGAGCTAAAGCAAGGTATAAAATATAACATCTATTCATTGTAATTACCACTGAGGAGTTCAACTTAGTAAAGTACAGTAAAAACTCCGAAGACATGTAATGAACTCATTTTGACTCACCGTTTAGGTTTATTGGTTAAACCATCATCATGAGTCATTGGAAACATCTGTGAAAACCGTACCGTATAAGACTATTCTCTCTTGAAGTAAACTTCCAAAACCATTTACCGATGTAAATCTCTTGAATAAATTCTCATATTTTTTGTGATGCTCAATGCATATTAAAGTTGAGTATTGTTCGTAGTAAATCTCTGTTTAAAATCTCATCAAAATAACCAGCGTTGATCGATGTTTTAACCTTTGTTTAAGGATTTTTGTCGCTCATGACATCACTACAGGAAGAGGTTACGATAACTGTGTGAAGAAGTAATATTTTAGAAGACGTTTTTCGGATTTATGAGGACCCAGAAATGCCAACAAAAAATATACGGGTTCAGTTCGTTGGCGAGTCAGGCGATGATCTTGGCGGACTTACAAAAGATTTCCTTACGAATGCTTGGAAGCAAGTGCTTGAGAACTTTTTTGATGGTGAGGACGCGGTGGTGCCACACTTGCCACTTCACCGAGTGCGGGCTGAGAAAGATGCCTTCCTCGCCGTTGGCCGACTGATAACACACACCGCGGCTCTTCTTAATATTCTGCCCCCAAGGCTGAGCAGATGTTCCATCCTTGGAATCGTGTTTGGGGAGGAGTCGACAAATGATGATATTCTTTTGGATGACTTTCTGTAATTTTTTCTTTATTTGTACTATGCCATGAAAGCAAATATGAGGTGTCCCTGTGTCTGTGCGAGTCTGGATATGTGTTCACTCTTAGAAGACTTTCCTCATCCCCATACACACACGAAATACTGGTCTTATTTCGATAAATCTATAGCTATGTGCGTAGTAATGGTTATCTCAACGATGCGTTGTGAACAGTTGACTCCAACAGACGCAGCGCAGACTAATTTGCTCTCTCTGTTACTTCATGTTGCTCTGGTGCTCAAACAGCTAAAGGGGAACAGGAAGCCGATCTGTTTGTGGTATCTGTGTTGCGTCCTGTTGTTGTCCTCCTGTTTTGTCCCGTCCTGTCTTTGTTTGTTGCCAGTGGTGCCGAGGGTGATTTCCTTCACTCATTGGGCTGGCACATCGTCATATAAGTGAAATACCCATGAGTACGCCGTTAAAGCCCAATCAAACAAACAAAGAAACACATTTTATGTGTACCCCAACATTATATATGTACCCTTACAGTCTATGTGTACACCTACATTGTTTGCGTACCCCTGCATTATACGTGTATCCTACATTCTATCTACCCTTACCTTGTATGTGTACCTCGCATTTTATGTGTACCCCTATATCACATGTGTACCTCTACCTTTTAATGCGAACCCCTACACTATGTATGTAACCATACATTATATTTGTATAGAATTCGGTCCTACAATATATGGGTAACCATGCATTGTATGTGTACCTCTACATTATAGTGTAATCCTACATTATATGTGTATCCTACATTATATGCGAACCTCTATGCAATACGAGTACCTCGTTATTATTTGTGTACCCTACATTATATATGTACCTCTACACCATATGTATATTCCTACATTCATTGTATACCCCTACATGATATGTGTAACCCTACATTATATATGTACCCTTACATTATATGTGTACCCTACATGATATGTGTACCCTACAATATATATGTACCCCTAATTATATGTGTACTCCTACATTATATATGTACCACTATATTGTATGTGTACCCCTACATTATACATGTACCCTATGTGTACCTCTATATTATATATGTAGCTTAACATTATATGTGTAGCCTAACATTATATGTGTACCCTACATGATATGTACCCCTACGATGTATGTGTAACCCACATTATCTGTGTAGCCCTACATTATACGTGTACCCCTACATTATATGTGTACCCCTACATTATATGTGTACCCCTACATTATATGTGTACCCCTACATTACATATGTGCCCCTACATTATATATGTGCCCCTAAATTATATGTGTACCCTACATTATATGTGTACTCCTATATTATATATGTACCCCTGCATTATACTGTACTCCTGTGTACCTCTGCCTTATATGTGTACCCTTACATTATATGTGTACTCCTACATTGTATATGTACCCCTACATTACATGTGTAATCATACATTATATGTATTCTCCTACATTATATATGTGCCCCTACATTATATATGTACCCCTATGTTATATGTGTACCCCTACATTATATGTGTACCCCTACATTTTATGTGTACCCTACATTATATGTGTACCCCTACATTATATGTGTACCCCTACTTTTTATGTGTACCCCTACATTTTATGTGTACCCCTACATTATATATGTGCCCCTGCATTATATCTATACTCCTACATTATATATGTACCCTTACATTATATATGTAGCCTATATTCTATGTACCCCTACGTTGTACATGTACCCTATGTGTACCTTGTATGTCTATTCCACATTATATGGGTACCTCTACATTATATAGTGGCCTTACATTATATGTGGATCCTACGTTATTTGTTCACCCTACATTGTATTAGTCCTACTTTATACATGTACCCTACCTTATATGTGTAACACTACTTTATATATCTAGCTTTACATTATATTTGTACCCTATATTATATGTAACCTTACATTATATGTGTACCCCTACATCACATGTTTATTGCTACCTTTTAATGCGAACCCCTACACTACATGTGTAACCATACATTATATTTTTACAGACTCCGGTCCTACATTATATGTGTAGCCATGCATTGTATGTGTACCTCTACATTATACGTGTATCCCTATATTATATGTGTACTCCACATTATACGTGTACCACTACATTGTATGTATACCCCTACATTATATGTGTAATCCTACATTATATATGTGCCTCTACATTATATGTGTACCCCTACATTATATTGTACCCCTACATTGTATGTGTACCCCTACATTGTATGTGTACCCCCACATTATATTTGTACCCTTACATTATATGTGTAACCTACATTATTTATGTACCCCTACATTATATGTGTACACCTACATTATATGTTTACCCTACATCATATGTGAGCCCTTCATTATATGTACCCCTACGTTGTATGTGTACCATTACATTGTCCCTGTACCCTTGTATGTGTACCCCTACATTATATGTTTACCTACATTGTATGTGTATCCCTACATTATATATGTACCGCTACGTCAAATATGTACTCCTACCTTTTTAATGTACACTACATTATATGTCCACCCCTACATTAAATGTGTACCCTACATCGAATATGAACCCCTACACTAAATGTGTGCCCTACATTATATGTGTACTCCTACATTATATATGTACCCTATATGTGTAACTCCGCATGTGTACCTCTATGTGGTATGTGTACCAATACATTGTACCAACACAGCAACACTCAATCAATCAACAAAGGATTAAGATTAAGGATTAAAATACCCTTGGAAAAAATATACCCCATTCGTGTGGCGAAAACATATTAATTTCTCCGAGAATTGTTTGACAAAATTCAGCCAAGTGATCATTTTTGATTTGAAAGAACAAATCAAAACAACGAAAAAAATACCAAAACGTTAAAATTCGTATAGAGCTCTTTGATTTCATACATACATCGCTTACCATCAGATTAGTCCAGACTATCCATCCCGCTTGGCCATCGTGATGGTATCGCCAATTACGATTTGACCGTGTGAAAACAAAAGAGGATTGGTTGTTCAGATCACGTGGCGACCAGGAATCTAAAAATATATCGCTAAAAATCGATTCTTTATATGTCCGGCATCTTTGTTTTTATTACGCTGTTTCTGTTAGAATTGAACTGCATTGGTCTATTTTGACGAAAAAACATAATCTGTAAATCCCAACCGCCCTACAAATATATCATAGCGACCCGCTGTATCGTCAATATACGTTTATAGGGTAAGCCTTATAAATAATACTTATTTGCTGCACATCTAGGTCTTACTGGACAATTTTCAAGATTTCACCAAATGCGCAAAAATAATACAATACGAAGAATAACTCTCGGTGTGAGAGTGTTTTGTCGGTCACTGGGGAAGTTCCGGTGTATTCTTACGAGCTCTCTTTATCTTGCCCCCATGCAGCTAACGAAAGACCTCATATTTGTGAAAAACCCTTTAGTTCACACACACACACACACACACACACAAAAAAAACAACATTTGACACGGTCTATTGCTTTTGACATGGCATATGCGTACCTAGCACAATATATTCAGCTAATTCCTCCGTCTTAGCCCGACGTCCAGCCTATCTCAACCCTTGGTGGAAAGTTGGAAATTGATCCGCCGCTATTGACGGCCTCTCAAAACTTATATAGGATTTTTTTCACTATTTTTTTTAGATACAGTGAAAACAATGACCAGTATTTAACCTACCTGCAATATTTCTTTTCTGATGGTTTTCAAACTTATTATTGCAAGGGTAGATAACGTATACATGTCAATTCAGGCGAGAAACGAAAAAAAAACTTTATTTAACCGCCAGGAAAGGAAAGAGGAGTTACGTTATTGTGACTTTTTTATATAAAAAAAGCCCAGGAAAAAAACAGATATATGTTCTAAAAGGCCGGCGATAGCTGCAGATCAATTTCCAACCTTGACCATATGTTGAGATAGCGACGTGAGGCTCAGACAGAGGAATTAGCCATATTCATTGTGCTAAGGAATACCTAAAGACTTATTGTATCTATCTTTCAGGGTTATGGGGAAGATACGTGTAGGAGTTGTTGGAGCTGGTGTTATTGGAATGTCTTCTGCATTAAACATTTTAGAAAATGTACGGAACGTTGAAGTTACCATATTATCAGAAACATTTTCACCTCACACCACGGGAGACTACTCTGCAGGTTTTTGGGAACCGTTTGCTTCCAGTGGATCAAATATATGGTAATAACTGTGCATAGATGTATCATTATGAGTATGGCTGATATCTTCTTGATCGGACCATACTCACATGGGATCTAGCTGCCATTTAACAATTTTATATTTTATTTAATTCAATTTGAATCGCTATACGCGGTGGTTGATCAGGGACAAAATTACCCAGTTTCTCACAACTAAAAAAAGACACTTGTCTGAAATGTGACGTCGCCGTTTCTTGCTGGTCTACAATGCCGTGGACATTACTATACGCCAGTTATGTACTTCTAGTTAATAGACTTTTATGTCATTTATTGATGGTACCTACTCCCTCGGCTTCCTCGGTCGAGGCGAGAAAAGAGATTGCATTCTGTTGCCCTGGTGTTCGCAGAGCTAACGGGTAACGGGAAGCAGATTTGTTTGTGATGTTCTGTATTTGTGTCTGTCCTCATATAAGTGAAATACCATTGAGTACGACGTTAAACACCAATCAAACAAACAAACAAACAATATTAATGGTTCCTACAGCAACTGACAACTATCCTATTTAACGTTCCATCTCAAACAGATTGTAGTTGTTAATTCGTTGATAATTGATAATGCTAACGTCTGCACTCAATTGCTGCTTTAAGCAACATTTTCCATAAAAGAAAAAGATGCTGTCCAGATCTTAATCTGAATATGAAAAGTCTCTAAAGTTAGCTAGCGCCCTCAAGGGCATGAAAGTAGAATATAACAATTCGGCTGAGGAATCATTGGAAAACTAGTTAACAATGAGGTTTTTTTTCCGGTGTGTGCATACGTCACTTAAAAACATTGCATGTGTTAGAGCAGCCGTGATCTGTTACTAACTTATTTTTTAATAAAGGCTTATTATTTGACTTAAACTCTATAACTCATGATTGTCCAGTCATTCCAGAAATTTTCAATGCGCGGAACGAAGAAACGGGATATGTACTGGGCAGTTCACGTCACAAGAAACGCCCAACGCTTATCGAAACCCACAACGCTGTTGACACAATGTATGGTAGAAAATGCTTTTCCATACTTCTCGTTAATGGAAATCGTTGGTAGTACATACTATCTACCTGGGTTATCACACGTGATCATCGTCAGGTCAATGACATAATACTCTTCACTAATACAGGGCATTATATATTTAAAAGACGGTTGTTTGAAATTTCATTATCGACCTAGTATGCCATTTCACCTTACTTTCAATACCTAAAAACACGATTGGCGACTTAATCCACATTTGGCCGGAGCGGGTGACATTTTATTTATCGATTTGTATATATATACTTTTGTCTCTAGATAAAATTTCTCTTGATGATAGTTAAAGCAATAAACCGAAACGTTGAGTCAAAATGAATTCATTATTTGTCTTCGGAGTTGTTACTTTATGTTGTATTATCCTCAATTCATGTGGTGTTTAGAGTTGATCAATAAGGCAATTAAAATGAGAGAGACATTTATGCACAGGCATATTCACCCAAATTTTTGTGGCTAGAAGCTAGAACCGATATTGATATTTACCTTTTTACTCCTCTTTATTATGTGTTTTGAAATATTTCTTTGCTGTAAAAACACATCATTGCCATAGAAATAAAATGCCATTCTGCATACGGCATAGAGCGGATGATTGGAGTTTTCTGTTGGGCTTTTGATTTTTGAGCTAAATGGGAACAGGACGCCGATATGTTTGTGAATGATGTGTTTGTATTGCCCTATGATGTCATTGTTTCTTGCAAGTGTTGTCTAATGTGGCTTCCCTCGTCCATTGGGCTGGCACACTGCCGTGTGAGTGAAGTAACCTTAAATACGGCGTTGAACCCTAATCAAATAAACACGTAAGGCAATCATGCATTTTTGTCTTCCTCAGGCGATGGTCCAAAGTCACTTTTGATTACTTAGCTCAGCTGGCGAGGTCTGACCTAGCG
Organism: Mopalia muscosa; assembly: GCA_031763545.1. Lineage (NCBI taxonomy): Eukaryota > Metazoa > Mollusca > Polyplacophora > Chitonida > Mopaliidae > Mopalia > Mopalia muscosa. The sequence continues at coordinate 4,462 of JARFOD010116086.1, read as the reverse complement.
GGCAAGTTGGGAGCTCAGTTCACATCGGGATACCAGTTGGGAGAGACGGTAAGATTGTCATGAGAAAACTTCTTTGGGTGGCATTTAGGAATAGATAGTAAGAACTTACTATTGGTGATGAATATACAATTTCAGGGTGTATTGATGAGCAACATTTCGAAGAAGATGCTAGTGCCGTTTTCAATCTAAGTTCATTGAAAACGGCGCTATATATATCTATCTATCCCGAAACGTTGCTCGTCAATAAACTCAGAAGTTGTTTATCCATACAAAAAACTTGCTTTATTGTCTTAAAATGTTGCGGGACACAACAGAGAACACGTCTTTAAAATGTTTGATCTTAAATGACGCCACATTAATGGACGATGCCATTTATAAGAATAAAGCTTACAGTCTTACCAAGTTTCAAGAAAGTTTACTCTCAAACCTCCCAGACATTTCCCAATCGATTAAACAACGCCAGATTATCTTAACTTGGGTATCATGACTACGCTCAACCCATGTCTGAACAACCTCGGTCATTTCCCTCCGGTAAATAATCTCTGATGGAGAGCTCATTTCAAAGTACATCCGCTATTGGAGACAATAGAGTCTGTTCCCATGCTGTTTGCTGTACACGAGCTAAAATATAGCTGCCAGTCGTGGCTTACAAATCGGTGTATGTTCCTTATATCCCTGAGTTCCTAATATGTTCATAGTCAATTAACAGTTCACTTGTCAGTTAGCTATCTCGGTCTTCTAGTTATCAAACGGATAAAGAAACATTTACTTTCATCAAAAGACTGAGTTATCCACGTGTTTATTGTTTACGTTTGAAGGCTATTCTTCTGTTGATATGATGACGTCATTGGATCTACATCATTATTTTAATATTCACAGCGGACGAAATGTGAATAATTTGCAACCAGTTATACATAAAAAAGGTACAGTATTTTGTTTAAATGAGATTTCACCCGCAAAACAGACTTGTTTGACGTGGGGTTTTTTTTAAACAAAATTGCGGAGAACGTTGGTTGATTTCCACGATTGCAGACAATACATCCAGCGAACATTACACGTTTTCGTGTAGTATTATTGCTTCCATTCACCTCAGAGATAACTGTACCGGTACGGAAAGTGTCGAAGGATGTTTTGACATGCGCTCGACCACGGCAAATATGCGTCAAAATTGCCCCCCAAAATTATATACATTTTTTTATTATTGTACCCAGTAAGCGCGAAGCTTGGGTCCGTGTTGTACATTTTCTACGGGTACAGATGTTAATTAAGATGGTTGTTGACAATATGAACATCAATGACCTAACATTTTTGTATGAATGGTATTTACAAACGTCCATAATTTGTTATCTAATCGGGTGTGATCTGTTTAACAGTAGGCATTATCACTACATTCGTACAATTTGTTAACCGAAGTCTATTTACAGCGTATGCGCACAACTCCCCACACGTAAATAAATCTAGCAATTCCATGCAGCTTTAACATGTGCAAATTAGGTTAAGGAGTACATTATTTTCTGAATTAAAATATACGAAAACATTGAAACCACTACACAGTGTGAACTTTGTGTCTCAGCAAATCAACAAAAAATGTATGTCATAATGGCAGCGATGGATTTACATCCGAGATCATGTATGCGATACATTTGAGGACTTCCGAGTGAGACACATCGCTTTCAAAGCCTGAATTACTGTACCATTTTGTCACTCATCAAATCTCCCAAGATCAGCGGTTGTGCGAGGAGACTCGGTTCACGTGCAGAAAGAATCATTCGCTTGAATTTATCGTATAATCTCACAACAGGTTTGCTTGTGTGTTTGATTTAGGGTTTAACGTCGTACTCAAGGATATTCCACTTATATAGTGACGGATTCTTCACTTCACAGTGTTCCTTACCTCGTTAAAAACACCCTCTCGATTTCCGGAGCCACATAGTGCCACTCACTCTTGACATTCATAATGATTGACAGATGGACTCGATGCCGTGAACGGTACATCTGTGTAGGATTAGTAAACACACACGCTAACCACTATGTCATAGGCAGAGTTTGAGTATTAAAGAAAAAATGAATATATAGGAAAGAACAAAGTTTGAATATTACCACAAAGGAATCTAATATGTCAACGTGAGCTCACATCACTTGATCCTGTGGTTAGCGTGTCGGACTGCTGATCATGCTTCGACAAAGGAGCCTACACAACTCACGGCAATAATTCCTCAAGTGGATATGAGAGTCACACTAGGGGAATTCGGCAATTTCGAAGCGAGGCGTAACGAGATTCTCTCCTTGTTGTCAAGCGTACACTCATAGAAATACTGATTCGTGGATGGTTCTTTAGAAAAGAAGATGGTTCCCACCGGCACCAGGATGGTTGGTTCCCAACGGCACCAGGATGGTTCTTAACGGAACCATAAGGACAAAAACGGTTCTTTGATATAAAAAGATAGGGCTAAATATACACTACAGTTGCTAAGAAGGTTCCATACGAACCAATCCGTTCAAATCCGCCCTGTTTTGGATACCAATCTTTCTCATTCTTTCACAGCCATATTTTGTGTTGCTGTTCAGGGAGAATTAGTACCTTTTTAAATATACTCAGCAAGACTCTAGAAGCACACGTAAGTGGGGTGAATAACGTGAGATAGCGCAGATCACATGACCTAACTTTTGTGGTTTCTGTTATATTTGTCCCTAGGCCACGTTTGAACACACATATATTCCCATATGTCCCAAGGTGGTCATCAAGATGGGTTTCGGACATGGGTATTTAATCAGTTATATTGACACAGCGATCATATAAGTTTGACTTTGCGTTATGAAAAAAATGCTAATTTGTTCATTGTTAAATTACAAAGCCTGACTAAAATTTGTTATTGGCTTCATTTTGTTGTAGGAACCGTCCTGGTCGGACATAGTATATGGCTTTCGACCTATGACAGACAGAGAACTCGACCTGTTTCCTACTTCAGGCGTGAGGTATAGATGCATTTTTTTTGTGGATATAGCACGGCTTCTACTAATTTAAATTCGTGTTATGTAACAAGATCCACCTGAAGCGGTAGGCCGCTAAGGATAATCGCCGCGAGCTTAACTTATCAAAAGGTTGTACTTCTCTTGGCACATACGTTATTTTGCTTTGGTCGACAAAGGCCAAATTATCGATGTGTACAGGAGAGTATCTCTTATTTTACGAGAACATTCAATGTCTGATGTATGCCCACCGATCAAATCAAGGATATAGAGTAGGTCATGGCATGACAAGTAAGGCTTATATCGCACGGTGTCTCTACGTGTGTAGAGACACTTTGTACTCAGACGATACTTACAATTATAATGTTAACGAGCGGGAAAAGTAGGTGTATGTATGTAAGACAACACGTACAACACCCTCTTAGAAATAATGGTTCTTTGAGGGTTGAGGGTTCGTTAGAAAAAGAGGTTCTTTGGTATAAACAGACAGTATTAAATACTTGCAATGTGAACATTAGTAACAATCAAAGGAAACACGAAACCCCTGCTTTTTATAACTTAAAAATCTCTGTACTGGTTCAACCGTCGGGGAAGAGAGATATAATGTAATAAGATCACAGTTCAATCTACTTCACAGTGTGGGAATATATACTCTCGACGAAATGCGGAAGTTATTCAAACCGAAACGTTTAAATGATGAAGTTAAAGATTTTAGCAGATATGCAAATTTTGCAAAATCGTTCTTACTTGGAAACATGTTAACAAAAAAAAACGTAGAACTTATTTTACAAACTAATATTTTAAAATTGTTATAATCACCAAATTAATTGTCACTTATATTTGAGTATTTCACGTCCTGTTAGTGTGGAAGATACATATTACGAATTGTGTAAATGCACATTAAACATATCTATGCACTTTGGTGTATTTGTTCTGGCAAAACTGAGAGTATACATCTGATACCTCTTTCCCGTTGGAGCTGAACATTGAACATCAAAGCGATAACACTTAATACACACTAGTAGCAATCAGGGGAAACTCAATACCACTGGTTTTATACCTTAAATATCTCTGGACTGGTAAAACCATCGTCGAAGAGAGATTAAATGCTGTGAGTACACATGCAGTACAATCTATTTCACTGTATGTAAATAGACTCGCGCGGAAATTCGGAAGATTTTCAAACTGCAACTGTTAAATGATGAATTTTCAGATTTATGCGGATTTCCCCATTTTAATTTAATAGGTTGTTGTCCCTTTTTAAATAGCCGATTTTACTCAAACCGTGTCACCGTCGTACTGTTAGCCTATACATAGAGATTATATGTACAGTGCGTGATACCTGACGATATATCAGCTCGAGTTCTCTCAGGTCGGACTGCAGTATCAATCGAGCTCGAAGAGCGAGATTGATGCGCAGTCCGACCTGAGACAACGAGAGCTGATATAACGACACGTAACACACACTTTACATATAATCTGTTTATCATAT
>JARFOD010116075.1:0-13533 GCA_031763545.1 Mopalia muscosa | reverse complement strand
GAAGAAGGAAAATGGGTACAACATTTACCCGTATCATCGATTACAGGTCAAGGACCTATTGATTTTAATATATCTGCCGACGGTCTAGAGTATACAGACCTCGCAAATTCATACATTTATCTTAAAGCCAGAATAACCAAAGCAGATGGGACGGATTTAGGTGAGGATGTGAATGTTGCACCGGTCAACCTATTCTTACACTCTCTCTTTCAACAAATTGATCTTACTTTAAACGATCGACTTGTAAGTTCTTCAACTAATACATATATGTACAGAGCGTATATAGAAAGTTTGCTTACTTTCGGTGCTGACGCGAAAAATTCTCAATTGACCTCAGCACTATGGTATAAAGACAGCGCCGGGTATATGGGGGCTGAGGAGGCGAATAATGGGTTTCAGATACGAAAATCATTTACACACAAGAGCAAAGTGGTAGACATGGCTGGTAAACTCCATCTTGATCCATTCCTACAACCACGCTATATTATCAACGGTGTAAACATGAAACTTAAAATGATAAGAAGTCGAGATTCGTTTGCACTTATTACGAACGAACAAAATGCCGATTATAAAATTCAGCTAAGCGATGTTTCTTTATTTATTCGAAAAGTGAAAATATCTCCGTCAGTGGCACTGGGTCACGCCGCTGCCTTACAAAAGGGGACTTGTAAATACCCTATAAGAAGAGTTTTTATGAAAGTGTTCAGTGCACCCAGAGGGAATATGACTATTAATGAGCAAAACTTATTCCTAGGAAGTTTACCCAAACGATTAGTATTTGGAGCTGTTACATCTAAGGCTTTCTCCGGTGACTACAACGAAAATCCTTTCTATTTCAAACACTTTGACTTAAACTTCGTAGCTTTGCATGTGGACGGTCATCAAATCCCTGCGAAACCACTTCAGCCTAACTTTGAGAAGGGTAGCTACGTAAGATCATACCTTGGATTATTTACAGCAACTGGGCAATTCTATAAAGACGATGGTAATCAAATATCTAGAACTGAATACAGTGACGGGTATACTCTATTTGCCTTTGATTTGACCCCAGATCTTTCCGACGGTGAACATGTCAATCAAGTTAAAACGGGTAATCTAAGACTTGAACTGAGGTTCGAAAAGCCTTTACCCGAAACGATTAACATCATTTGTTACGCTGAATACGACAACACTATTCACATAGACAGGCATCGTAACATCATCTTCGACTACTCCGCATAATGAACACACTACAAATCAGAGATGTTTTACAGCGTCATCCTTGCACAAAGCATGTCTTTAGAGGTGTCTGTGCAAGCGATACATTGCGATTTACAAAAATATATCAAGGGGAAAAAAACTTGGTTGTGTCTAATACTGAACCTCGATTTGAAAGCGGACTCCACTGGGTGGCTATATACATCGATGAAAATGGGGAAGGGGAATTTTTTGATAGCTATGGTTTACCACCAATACTAGAACAGTTTAAAGGGTTTCTAAACACCTGGTGTAAAACATGGACATTTAACGAGAGAAGGTTACAAGGGTTGCTATCAGCCGTGTGTGGTCAATATTGTATATTCTATCTAATCAAAAGGTGTGAGGGAATACACATGGCTACCATACTAAATTGGTTCACATCCAATTCGGAGGATAATGATTTTTTAGTGTACGACTATGTTGCTAAACAGTTTGATATAAATGACGTTCCAATGTACGACTACGACCTGATGTCATTTCATTAAACTATTCTTTGTTTAGCTTTTTAAGGGGAGGATAGTGAGCTGATGCTTGATTGAGTGTTCTGGCTGATTGATTGAATGATTGATTGTTTGATGGGGTGGATTGGTTGAACGATTGATTGTTTGATTGATTGATTGATTGCGTGATTGGGCGATTGAATGTTTGGTTGATTGAATGAGTGAATGAGTGAGTGATTGTTTAATGGTGGGATTGATTGATTGATTGTTTGATGGGGTGGATTGGTTGATTGACCGATTGTTTGATTGATTGTTTCATTGAATGTTTCATTGATTGAGTGATTGATTGAATGTGAATATTGTACATTTTTTCTCTCGTCATTTATTTAAAATATGTATGTACCATTTTTCATTATTGTATATGTTTTGATTATTTCGGTTAGAAGGGGTGTAAAACACAATAAAAATGAATAAAACGTTTTTGAAATGGGTAATTTTACCCACCAAACCTTTTGTCCGTCTTGATTCTTTTCGTTTCGTGTATCCAGAAAAAAGCCGTTAACAAAATACACCCCTATCACCAAGAATTTCAAGCAAACTACATTCAGAGCCAGTCACAGAAATATATTTTATTTCGTATTCAAAAATACACATTTTATTAATAATACCTTCAAAGTAAAAAACACACTTTTTTGTTTACAACATCTTTACTAGAAAACATATTATATTGACAGTACAGAAATTAAAAGACACAAGTTGTTATAAGGGATCTTTCAACTGAAAAAAACACATATTTTATTAACAAAACTTTATAAACAATATGCTTTTCATGTAGCATATTGACGGGGGTATACATCAATCTAAAATCCATAGGGTATGGTGTCAAGGTCATCTAAAATCACCCTTTTGTCATAACAAACTCTGTAATCCCTGTTTTCAACTCTATTAAAAAGCTGTAGCTTCTTTTTGTCTCTACAAATTTTAGTATCAGTAACTCGTAAGAAAGGAGAACACACTTTACAAGCCGTTTGCCTCGGTCTGCAGCTGCAAATAGTGGAATGTATATTTTGCACCATATCTGACACTGTTTTAAAATTTATCACTTTGCTATTTTTATAATTCAGAGAAAAACCTCTTACCTTACACACTTGTGTGTTACGTGATGTATAAAAAACATAGTTCTTGCACCCCCCTGATGCCCATTGCGTAATAAATTCGCCTGGGGCAAGTTCATTTGTTAGATCACCCAAGTAATCCCCTAAAGGGGGGGCCTGTTGCCCTACTCTACAACTATACAAAACGCTATCAGTGTCCATATAAAGCACGCGTGTTCCAAGCATTTCCAGGATGGAGTATAATTTTAATCTACCCATGGCAGTTGTAAAAGCAGCGATGTACACATTACTACTCTGTACGGTTGTTGTGAACCCTTCTCTGGCCGCCCATTCTACCATAATAACATTGTCTGTCATCATATGTACATTTTTCAAACTTTTTGATTGGTCGAAATATAAGTCGTAAAATTCGGCAATATCAACGATGAAAGTGGTTTGAGATCGATCACTACGTTGACCCATTTTACCCCATAAGCGCACTAATAGTGCCTTGCTTATGTAACGTAATCCAGGCTTTTTAGCTATCTTTGATGGACTAAGGGAAATCCCCTCATGAGATTTGTAATCTTGGATATACTTGAGTTTATCATTTTCTGTTTCAACCCAGTCTGGGAACCCACTAGATTCTTGTTTTATCTTTAAAAATGTGTTGATATACTTGGTGAACAGCCCTGGTGTGTGTGTTTCAGGATTAAAACTCATTGTAGTGGGGAAGTGGTACACTTCATATATCTTTAAGACAACATACCCCAATTCTACAGCCTTTATCAGTTCTAGAGTGACATACGTACCCACAAAAGCACGTTGCTCATTTGAATGGTTGCAAGTGTATTCGCCATTGGTGCAACATGTTCTGCAGAGGGGAAACATGAGCTTGCCTCTAACCCTATAGGGTAGAACTGGGTGATATAAACCTCTAGGTGGTAAAACCTTTACTTTAGCAAAACCCACATACTCTTTAACATTTTTGAAATTGGATGTTATTACCTCCGGATAGCCAACAGGATACTGTCCGGTCTTTTGGACGTGTGGATATAGACTACAAAAGTCTGAATAGTGGATTTGTTCACCCTCTTTTACACTGTAAAACAATTTTGTAGCATTTACCCTGCCACCATAAAATGCATCCTTAGGGTTCAATCGCTCAGGAATTTCTTGCTCAGATATGAACTGTTTCAATTCGTCATTTCCCTCTATTTCTCTATTAAACTCACACTCCCATATAGAAACCACTTTATAACCCCATTCTTCCAATTTTTGTTGTCTCTGTTTGGTTTTATCATATAATTGACCCATTGTTTTACCACATTTGTAGTTGAACGTGTCTGGGGAATACGTGTATTTACAACCATGAAAATAATCACCTAGAAAACTGTATACAGTTTTGGTCGATGCATGAAAACCATCTACCCTATAATGTCCTATCATTTTTTCGCGTCCGTTCATACCATGTTGTATATTTAGCTGCCGACCCTCCTGACGTGCTTTGTGCATAATCCATTCAAGCCAAAGTATGGATATGCGTGAGAACTGTCCACTAGTTATCCCCTCTGATGGAACCCTGGCTATTAAATTTGGTTTTAAAAAACAGTGTCGGAACAAGGCAAAACATACACTGGCAATGCTGATATAATTAAAGGGGTCTACACCATGAGGCTGCCTGTCTTTGACAGGTCTTAAACTGACCTGTAATATTAAACGCCGGAATTTTAAAGCACAACGTCTAAGAACATCGACATCATTGTCGCAATAAGCAGCTATCTCTTTCTGAAAGTTAAATTCAACATTCATATCCCTCTGCTCCTTATGCCATAAAAGAAATCGCTCTCGCTCTTCCTGGAACATATTGTCTACACCATAATATTTGATGTCTGGGATTGGACCAATATAGTGTTGGTTCTCATCTGTATTAAAAAAGTGGCAAAATGCACCCTTTTTCATGGATTCAAACCCAAAAGCCTTCGGTAATTTAGCCAAAGCCAAAGGCATGTGGTTCAGCGAGTCAATTACTCTTATGTTAACGGAGGAAACATGTATGTACATTATTTTACTGCCATTGAAAATAACGTCTGGCTTGACGCTATTTTTAACCAAATAGTTCAATAAAAACATTCCATCATAACTCCTTAAATTATGGCATATTACGGTAAACCCTTCATTAAACGTACTAAACAACCATTTACACAATTCATGTTTTGTATTTGCTCCCTTAAAAATGTATTTTCTCTTTGTACATGTCTTGCAGACTGTTTCGATATCTTCGATATCGATACAGTTCCCGCAAATTCTGTGTGCAACTGCGAAGTTTGGTACGTGGATTCCTGAATCTTGAGAGCACTCAATATCCAGGAATATGTATCGAGTACGAGGCTTTTCTGCTGGAATGGGACGCATAAAACAGCGGTGTTGGTCATCGAGATAATAACACGTACAATCTCTGCAATATTTCTCTCCACATTTGTGATTTGGTTTTCGAGGTCTGAGTATGACAGCCTTACATCGCATACATTTCCAATATTTCTCACAGACAGATGGAAGTTTAACACCCGTAACAACATCCGTCTTATTAAACAGATGCCTGTCATAACATTCCTCACTGACACAAATCCTGTTACATTTGTTGCACGACCGAGGTGTTGTGGAAACAACTGAATTTTCAACACAAACAAAAGTATTACACAACTTACATATTGCTGCACATTTGTGACCATCTAAATTTTGGATCGGTTTGATACAGAGATGGCAAAAATGTCTAGCACCAAAAAAGGCGGATATGTTAACAATGGTATCAAAATGGTTATCGTGAAAATAGACGTACAGAATCTTATCACTTTTAATACTTTTTCCATCTTTTAAATCGCTCTTGTATATAAAACCGTTCATTGTGTCAGCTGACACGACACGTATCATCATACCCATTGCCTTCTCAAATTTTGGGACATCAGTTAGGCAAGCAGGTTTAGAAGAGTCTACACCAGCCTTCCTACACAATTCAGTTGCCAATTTACCCTGCTTAGGTCTATTCCCTCGGGTAACATATCGGTACCCAGGATCTTTACGGATTTTATAAAGTGCAACGACAAGTGCTCGAGCGAGGCACATCTGATCTGTATTACCTATTGTTACTATACTACGTTTATTGTTAATATCCTGTTGAACGTTAATTATTTTTTTCCCAGTTCCACCAATGGGTACTGCAACAACGGTGAAAAGAATTTCGAACGTCACATCAAAGGCTAATGTTTGATATGATTGCAGCACATTTTCTATAGCCTTCAAAATATTGCTTACAGTCATTTCAGACTTAGGTCCTAACGGGATTACTATCGGTGCGTTTAGCCCTTGTTGATTAATAACAAGGCTGATCAAATCACCATCGCTCAAATCGGGAGTTACAGAATCTAACACTTCTTGAAGTGCATTGCCTAATGTATCGAGATGGTCACCCCAGTTATTCCCTCTGTAACTTGGTTTTAGTGTAACACTAAACACAGACTCTCTAACGTTAAATTTCTTATTCATCCTCCCATCCCTACGTGTAATGTTAAAGGAGTTATCAGATTCATTTGCAGCAACATCATTATTAGAACCATTACCATTATTACTAACATTAGCGTTGTCTTTGTATGCCTCAACATCCCCCCGACCTGATTGAACAGAGTCTGATGTACATACTTCGTTATATACGGATGCCTCATTCTTACCAGGATTTCCCCCTTCTAAACACATGTCAATTGATTCTATTACCTCAAGTCTATCATGCGTATTGACATGTACACCCTTTTGACACGGTAAATTGTTCACATCGTCAACTTTGTCTATAATACCATGGTCTACTTCTAGTTCTTCAGCATTAATATTACCCTTCAATTCTGAGATCATGTTCCACAATTCATTCAATTCTTGAGTGTCAATATAACCCTCTGAGACATTTTCACATCGATCATGGTTGGATGTACCTGGCAATTCATCCGTTGTCAATGTTGCATCGTCTAAATACTCGCCCAGGGACTGCGAAAATCTCTCAAATACCTCTCCAGGAATCCTCTGATAAGCATCTCTATGATTGTCTGTTAGGTGTTCATCCGAAGTTGTTGAGGAGTGTACCTCAGGGGGTATACCACCAATACTGTTAATCGCCATTGAAAGTATATCGACCCTGCAAAATAAACAGTCTGGCTCAATTTGCGCATACAAGATTGTGGCTGAAATGGAATGGTGAGTGTGTGTGCGTACGTGTGTGTGTGTGTGTGCGTATGTGTGTGTGTGTTGAGGTGTGAGCAATAAACACCAGTTAAACCAATCATGGTTAAAAGATTGCAAATTGTACACAGCAAAGAGATTCGCCAATGCTACTACGAGTGGTAATGTGTTCGCCTTCATTTAACCTTAAAACATTAATTTTTACGACCCAAACAGGTCTTCTAAGGAATTGACTCGATAACACTTATACAAAATTAGAAATAGTATGTCGATAGCGAGCAGAATAATAAAACATATTTATACAAGATCTAGTTAAATTATGGTATAAAAACGATTTGGTATAATAACAGCCAAAAAGAAAAAATAAAGGGTAATTTTAAGGTACGAAAACGTAAAGTACTAATTTAAAAAAGGGACATTAGCGCGAACATATTACCAAGTTTGAAATGAATAAAAACTAGATAAACCAATAAAAAATGTCTGAATAAAGTATTTGTTTTTCGTGGCAACATTTATGCAACATTCGTAAAACATTGTTAAACTATATATATATATATATATATATTTGTATTTGGTGTTACTGCTTTAAAAAATCACTTACCCCGTTCCTGTGTCAGGGTTCTCTTCTGTCTCATCTTTCTTCCGATGTTTGGAAACTTCTTCTGGAATCTGACGTCTGCGCTTAAACCTGTATTTTGATGTTTTATTACCATTGGTGGCCTCTTCTTTCACCCTCTTCGAGCTTTCCACATGTTGAAGCTGTTTACCTTTTCGTTTAAAGGTGTACTTGGGGTTTTTACTTCGATCTTTTGTTTTCGATACACTAGGAAAATCTAATGGCAACAGTTTTTCCATATACTCATTTTGAGTGAAATTATAGTCTGTATTATCACCCGATTTAGCACAACTGTTCTTTTCTCTTGACGTTTCATCATTGGCAGCCGTTGAAAAATCAATGTCCGAAGCCTTGTCGATGTATGAATCCTGTGAGAAATCACTGTCAGATGTTTCGTCCAACACAATAGATTTTTCGTACAAGCGCGTTGCTGAATCATTAGAAAATTCAGAGTCTGATGAACGTTCTGTCATCCTAACACTATAAACATCTCAAGAATATCTCGACAGTGGTCTGGAATATAATCAGTCTTGGTTCAGATTCTGTTTAAATAGACATTTCATTCCCCCTCGTATATTTCCTTTTCAAGTTGTAAACCAATCAAACACAGTTTCAATTACACGTCATGCATTGTGTCGACAAATCCTACGGTTCAATTTTTGTTAACACATGTAGAAAAAATATGCTGAACTTTTTCAATAATGCGATTGGTCGACACAGTACATGACGTTGGCGTTAACAGCACGTATGGTTTGAGTAGAGTTATGTACATACCTTCACCAAATTATTTTTTCTCAGTGAAAATGTAAAAATTAAATCTGGTTGCGAGCTGTGCGCGCCAGTTAAGCGTGACGGGGATGAATTTGTCAGTTAGTTTTGAAAAACCTATACACCTTTAAGACAATATATATATATATATATATATATATGTAAATAACCATGTCTGAAGTTGTTCGTAAATGTTTTTTCTGTGATTTTTCTGGTGAAGCTGAAACTGTTATTATACATAGTAGCTTAGTACATGGGACTACCATCGCCTTATTGCACAACGTATGTATACTTATATATGTATAAATATATCATCATCAAAGTTCGCTTTTACAAATCATTGGAAGAAGAGAGATAGGTTATGGGTCATTGTATTTCAACACCACGTTTTGCCCAAAAACAAGATCTAGCACTTTGCAAGATATGTTGTTCTACTGAAATTCAGAGTATTAACCTGCCCTGCGGTCACCTGGTGTTCTGTACTAGATGTGTTAACATATTTATACGTAATAAAATCCATGTGAAGTGTCCTGTGTGTCGTGAGGATATAGGCGCAATAGTGAAGGCTTTTATTTAAGGTAATAATTCAATAGGTGTTTGTACAATGATATATATATCTTTATTTTCAAGCTATCGAGCGAAGACCTCTGCAGTGAGATTGAAGAAGATGATATACAAGGATTGTTAACACCGTCTGAATGGACAGACTTGGAAAATATACTCAGTGATATACCATTTTGCGAAAGGTGTAACTTGTCAATAGATTTGGAACCCTGTGAAGTCTGTTTGAATTTAATATGTTCAGCTTGTGCTTGTAAACATATAAGTGGGCATAAAGTCTGCGAAAGGTCTGACTGTTGCTGTTGTACTGTTATCCAAGAACATTTTTCTGGACATTAACTAACTACAAAAAGAATTGTGTTTAAATATAACATGTTTTCTGTATATTCGTTATAACTCGGTATATACAATTAAAATGTAACTAGGTTTGTTGGACAATAAAAAGTATTAGGTTTAAAATTTAGTATACCATACTTTCTATATATTCATTATAACACGCTATATAAATTGTTAAAAATACAGTTGGTATACTCTTGATGTATAGTCAGTATAAAAAGTTTTCATTATCTATAACAAATCTTTTGACTAACAAAAGAGCAAAGTGGTGACTTATATTTTTCTACTTATAATTATCTGATAAACACATAGTATCGTCAACAACTAGGCTTTGGGGTACAAAATCCTGATACCATCGTTAGTTATTACCGCTCTGCTGGTTTTCTTTGTCTGACTAATTAACTTTGTACCTTTCAGAAATGTTGCGATGCCCTACAGGTATAAGTGGCTTAGTACAGATTGTTTAGAACATTTTATGTTTTTTTTTTCCATTTTGGATTTTCAAATGTATTTCTTTAACAATTTTAAAACGAGCTTGTATAAACACATTCTATAATCATAAATATATATATATAAACTATTCTTTAACTTTTTTATAATTTCTTTTTCATGTCGATAAAAATTTGTTTTTCAAACTTTTTAATTCAAATTCGATTATATTTTTTCTGAAATATATATAAAAACAATTTTAGAAATCATTCAGAATCGAGATTTGAAGGGGTTGAAGATGTCGAGATTTAGCGATATACATCCACCAGTGATGACCATTGAAAGGAGGTGAGCACAATTTTTAGTTTGCTTTTAGAATGACAGTATCAATTCGTTTAGATGTTAGAAATATTTATTTAGTCTATTCCATATATTCCTATGTTATACTTTTTTTCTTCAGCAACCAGGTCAGTTTTCTGGAGAAGTTGGCCTATTTTGAGGTATTAAAGATATGTTGCATTCCCCCTGATGGGAAATTCAAGGCAGTTCCCAGGTAACACTTTCAGACATATAGTATGTCATATAGTTTATAGTATAGACATTTGTATCGCTATACAGAAATAAAACACATATAAATACTTCTTCACATTACAAAGCTGATATATAGATTTTCTATTTTTGAATTATACAGCCCTAATTAATGATTGTGTTTTGTTTACAGTGAGCCGATCTCAAATGCGGTGGATCATTATTTTGCCTTCAAGGCAAAATTTATTCCAAATGAGGTGAGCCCTTTTCCCTGTTATATTTTCTTTACCCTTATTAAAACACTTTTAAAGTCTCAAATATAACTATTCTTTTATTTTATTTTGCAGCCCATTCCGGAATACCAACCAGAACCGCTGTGGAAATTAGATTGATTTAGAGTATATATTGTTTAAATAAATTTGTCTACTTTTCCTTCTTTATTTATTCAAAATATACATATGTAGAATTTAGAAAATATTGGTGGAGGCAAGACATTTGTTATCTTTTCATTATACATGTAAACAACAAGCTGAAATACATAAGTTATTAATAAAAAATTGTAATGTTATTTCAAGGTGTTTGGCTATGTGTTTTAAACTGATACGCTGTGTGACTTAATTTGTTGTCGTTATTTGATCCCACCAGTGTTGTCTACAAGGTATGAGACTTATTATGAAGCTGAATCGGGTTTTGTTTGAAACCTATAAAAACTTATGACGCTTTTATATCAAGTATCATAGACCAATACACACCTCTGGAATAATGCGTTTATATTCTGTGTATACTTTACTAACGTTGTTCAACCATGTCGTTACCACGGATATGTGTATTCGTATATCTAGATAGAACCAACAGTTTAACCTAGCTCATTCAACCGCAAATGTCGTACAACTAGTTTTTGATATTCCGCTGTATAGTATACAGAAGTGTTTTAAAAGTCTAACGGTTTTGGCCTTTAAAGCGATTTATCTATCAGGTATACACAGTGGAATAATATACCACTACAGGATTCGCTAGAGCGTTAAATCGTATAATATATGTCTTCAAACATTATACCAGCGGAGATACCAGTATAGTTATAATCTGTAGTTACTACGGGGTTACTCTAGCGTGAAAACTGTAGTTACTACGGGGTTACTCTAGCGTGAAAACATATGTCAGATACAGATACTAGGTTTACTCTACCTTGACAGCCCTCAGGGGGGGTTTGCATAGCTAGACTAGGCCTGTATCATTACAGTCAATAGTCACATTTTATAGACCCAAATTTCACCCAAATTTTTGGGGAGCTATACAGTTTGGAGCTATATAATTTGGACTCTACCTTGACCCCCATGGGGTGGGTGTGGGTTGCATGGTTAGACTATATCACTACAACAATATTTTAAAAAATTCCCCCCAAAATTTTTGGGAGCTATATAATTTGGACTCTACCTTGACCCTCCTATGGGGTGGGTGTGGGTTGCAGAGGTATACTAACTCCTGTATCCCTACAGCCATATTAAAAAAAAAAAAAAAAAAAAAAAAAAAAAAAAAAAAAATTTTCGGGGGGAGCTATAAAATTTTATAGCGCCAAATTTTATAGCTCCCCCTGACCGCCTGCGGCGGTTCTTTACGGGATACATAACTACTGGCATGTTATTAACTGATGGATAACACAATTAATCCCCGTCCAGGTGCCAATGATCTCAGGGCGTGGTCTAGGACACACCGGTGGAACCCTGGATAAGCTAGAGTCCATACCTGGCTACAACGTGTCCTTATCCAAGGAAAAAATTCAAGAAATGTCGGGCACTGTCGGGTGCTGCATAGCAGGACAGACAGACAAGATTGCACCGGCGGACAAGAGGCTGTATGCTATCCGTGACGTCACAGCCACTGTTGACGATCACTCGCTTATAACAGGTCTGCTATTTCGCATCTATCTATATGTGATATTTTATGCTAAGTCGTTTTTTAGAATGCCGATAATTTAAACGAAATTATCTATAATGATCAATAAAGCTCATCAATTTATATATAAATTTGTAAAAAAAAAAAAAAAACCGAGATGTCGATTTATCACAACCGATGAATCCTTCCATGTTCTAGATAAACTCAGATTATACATGGACAAGTTTCTATACAGATCTTAAACTCCAGTTGCTGTGGGAAACAGACGTCTCCAAAGAAGGTTATGACCATGTACATTATACGTGTAAAGTATGTGGAAACTATGTAGTAGACATTCGGCATGGGTTCGAATAAATTAACCTGAAACCCAATATCAAAGGAATATACATTAAACTAAGAACAAGCTGCATGATGAGCTATCTTGTCCATCACTAATGCCTTATTTCCACCAGAAAGGGGGGGAGGGGGGGGGGGATTAGAATTGCTACTGGGTGTCCGTTGGTCACAAATGCTTGTAAACACGCTAACTGGAAAACAAATTCACTGATTAACTTCAAACTTGGTATGTAGCTTCCACCTGATAAGAGGACGGTTGGTATTGCCAATCACCAAATTCCGTTAAACGAAATGGCCATTATTACATAATTTTGGCATATTCATCACCGTATGTGTTGTGAACACGATAAGAAGAGAACAAATTCACAGATTAACTTCAAACTTGGTATGTAGCTTCCTCCTGTTAAGACGACGAATGGAATTGCATTTCACTATATTCCGTACAACAAAATGGCTGTTATTACATAATTTTAGAATATCCATGCCTTTATGTGTTGTGAAAACAATAAGTAGAGAATAAATTCACGGATTAACTCCAAACTTGGTATTTACCTTCCACCTTTTAAGACGACTGATGGTATTGCCAATCATCAAATTTCATTTAACGAAATGGCCATTATTACATAATTTAGCACATTCATGGTCGTATGTATTGTGAACACGATAAGTAGAGAACAAATTCACACATTAACTTCAAACTTGGTATGTAGCTTCCTCGATCCTGTTAAGACGATGAATGGGATTGCGTTTCACTAAATTCCGTAAAACAAAATGGCTGTTATTACATACTTTTAGAATATTCATGTCTGTATGGAACACAATAAGTGGAGAATAAATGAATGGATTAAATTCAAACTTGGTATGTACATGTAGCTTCCTCCTGTTATACTGTCCGTCCGTCCGCCACAAAAGTTTGTGAACACGCTAGCTTGAAAACAAATTCACCGATTAACTTCAAAGTTGGTATGTAGCTTCTCCCTGTTTAGATGACAGATGGTATTGCATTTCACCCAATTCCGTTTAACTCAATGGCCGTTATTACATAATTGAGCATATTCATGTGTGTAGA
>JARFOD010116064.1:0-14980 GCA_031763545.1 Mopalia muscosa | reverse complement strand
GATTGTTACGAATTGAGTTTCCCCTGCCTACGTCACAGCTCAAATAACTTGTGTGAAAAGTCGCAAGTTTGTAAGTGTATAAAACAAATTCTAAGCGTCAGAAAAACACAGGATTTATTTTACAGATAGTTTATGGTATTATCTTTGTAATTCAGTCACTTTAAATCGGATTTAAACCCCATTTGTGAATACCTTTAATATTTAAAAAAAAATATTAATTTGTCAATAATTAGTATTTTATTGATAGCTGAACAACAACATTTAGTCTGGGTACATTCTCTTCATACAACTGAATCTGCCCCAGTTTGTGCTGGGGATTAGTGCAGCAAAACACTGCAGTAGTCCTTGCCTGGTTGACCAGTGGTAGTGAATGAGTTAATGTTGTAGTTTGCAGAGTGTTGTACTGAATTGTTGAAGTTTGCAAGATGTTGCGGCTGGTGTTGAAGTTTGCGGGATGTTCTGTCTATGGTGAAGTTTGTAGGATGTTATGTTTATTTTGGGGTTTGCAGGGTGTTGTGCCTAGTGTTGGAGTTTGCAGGGTGTTGAAGTTTGCAGGGTGTTGTGCCTAGTGTTGGAGTTTGCATGACGTGGTCCCTAAAATTGGAGTTTGCTGGGTGTTGTGCCTAGTGTTGGAGTTTGCAGGGCATTGTACCTAATATTGGATTTTTCTGGGTGTTGTGCTTGGTGGTGGAGTTTGCAGGGTGTTGTGCCTAGTATTGGGGTGTACAAGCTGTTGTGTCTAATGTCCGAGCTAAAAGTGTGCCATGCCTAGTATCACAGCTTGCTGGGTCTTTTGACTAGTGATGGAGTTTGCTGGGTGTTTTACCTAGTGTTAGAGCTCGCCGAGTGTTGTGCTTAGTGTTAGAGTTTAATGGTTGATGTGCTTAGTGTCAAAGTTTAAGGGTGTCATACCTAGTATTGGAGTGTGCTGGGTTTTGTACTACGCATCAGAGGTTGCCAGGTGATGGGCCTGGTATCATAGTTTAATGGGTGTCATACCAAGTGTTGGAGTTTGCAGTGTGTTGGAGTAAGTGCCAGGAAGCAATTGATATGTTCTTTTGGAAATACATTTGATTCAATTGAAAGTACGCTGTTGTTTTTTATCAAGTAAACTTATAAAGGTATGCTTAGGTTTGTGTATATGGTATACATCAAGCTGTTTACTTGTTGGGGTTGTAATTGGATATTGTGTCTTTGTGTTACAGGTACAAGTGTAACAAGTGCCAGTCATTTATTGTGGGTACAAGAATTCACTGTAATGTATGCGAAGATTTCGACCTGTGTCTGGGATGTCACATTACCGAGTCATTTCCATCAGGGTAAGTGAGTGATTTGTCCCAATACAATCTAACTACAGATTTTTGCAAAAATTAGTATTATTTTCTGTCCTTATAGATTTATCGTTGTAAAATGTGCCAATCCACAGTTGTTACATAAATAAGATGATGTAAATTGACGAGTAAAAATTGTATTTTCTATAATATATTAAAAAATATATTGTTGTAACTAGCAGGTTAGTTTTTGGATCTGTGTCAAAATCACAACTGAGATCTTTGTCTCAAAACAATAACTTGTTTTTTTTTTTAACTTTTAATCAAAAAATTTCAAAAACAATTTTCTTTAAACAGTTTTCAATCTATCTACATTGTTGACAAATTTTAGTAAAACTTCATTCATTTTTTTTTTGTGGTGACACTTATATTTAATCATTATGTTATAGACACACCACAGAGCATGACGTTACCAAGTTCCCTATGGTCAAATGTAAGTAGATTAAAACCATTCATTGTTATTATTTCTCTGGTTGACTAACATGTATGTACTTCTGCTATAAGCACTTCAACAAGTAACAATTTCAACAAGGGTAAGCCTATATGAAAATACTAAAATAACTACAAAAAATGTATAAAGTTGTAGTTTTATTCAGGGTGGATAGTACATAACTTTCTGTACAATATTGCTCCAGGAGCTAATGGGTAACACCAAGTCAATTAGATGTGGTGTTTGTGCACATTGTCTTCTAGCATACCGTTTTACATGTCTTGTATGTTGTAAGGTTTTGGCACACGATAAAACCCAATGGGATTTTTGTAATGTCAAAAAGTCCTCTGATGTCAGAGCGGTGAGATTAGAGGCCTTTTTAATAATGTCACAGAGCATAAATGTGTGTGAGG
Organism: Mopalia muscosa; assembly: GCA_031763545.1. Classification (NCBI taxonomy): domain Eukaryota; kingdom Metazoa; phylum Mollusca; class Polyplacophora; order Chitonida; family Mopaliidae; genus Mopalia; species Mopalia muscosa. The sequence goes on along the minus strand of JARFOD010116064.1, from coordinate 12,806 downwards.
TCATTTCAAAGCACCACTATCACAGAATTATTGAAGTTAGTTGATCGCTTTGCAAGGATTTAACAACCTCTCTAACCAGCTTTGAGAAACTCTTTTTTTACTTCCAAAAGATAAATAATCATCATTTTGTTAGTCTTTTCACTAGATCGACATGGGATTTTTGTTTGTTTCAGTGAAGAATACCCGTCGGGAATGTGATACCCTTCTACAGGCTTACATGCATCAACATGTATGGTTGTTGTACTCTACACTGGCTCTATGCCTGGTTGATTATATCTACACCTCTGAGGAGGCACCAACTCACCAGGCTGACTACCAGCAGGAAGCTATACAGTTAAACAACCACTGTATTGATATAGCCATGCACTGTCTAAGAAAAGTCCCAGAAGAAGCAGAAGGTAAATTTCATTTGTGAATTAAATGTATGTTCAAAAAACAAAATGAACTACATGAATCACTCCTGTGAGGTGGGTACAGGCATAGTTTTTAGGGAAAATTGGGGTTTTTTTGCATATATTTCTAAAAGGTAAGGAATTAGAGCACTGGACTTGCTAGCCAGATATTCGAGTTTGATTCCCAGTGGAGGCAAGCAAAATCTTCTTTCTCTGCAATAAAACTACATACAAAAGTCTTAAAGATAAACCTATAACTGATTGTCAACTCCCCAAATGTAGATGTATTTACAGTGTAAATGCACTATTGTCAAATGGATGTGACACAAATTCATATTCACTTTAATCAGTTACAAAATGAATATCCACTGTGCAAAGTGCATTGCCTTCAGCAGAAGTAAACATGTATTTTTTTTTTGTAATTTTATTAAGCTGAAGTAAAAGATGAATCTGGTAAACCTCTTGGTGACAGACAAGATGAAGCCTTCTCGATTCATTCCCAGGAGAGGGTTATGGGATTGTTAGGAGCAATGGTGCCTCTAGTTGATCAGGTAGTTTCGATTGGTTATCCTCTGTAAATATAGATTGTAGTGCTTATGTGTAATGGATACTTCACATATTACTTATATCAGAGTACACATAAAATTTTTACATGTATCATGATTTGTCTTTTTTTTTCATAGCTGAAAGGTGAATGAAATTAATCTTAAGTATTGTTAACTGATATGTAACACACGGTATCTTACATACTATGTATTTCTTGGTTCATGTTGATTACCTTCATGGGAATTAAAAGATTGGTATTTCTTACTATTTTATCGTGATGTCTAATACTGGAGTTCATAAATACAAACAACAGATTCAGGTCTCTTGTGAAAACACATCACTATAAGACACCATATACTTTACCTTTGGGCCCGTGGTCGTGGCTCAGTGGTAGCCTGTGCACTTAGTAAACTGACCCTGCTTCAATGTACCATTCACCAGATCGACACAGCCTGTCGACAATCAGGTATATGAGCAAGTCACATGTTGTGGCTTTGGCAATCGCAGGCGTGGTTTTTCCAAGGTTTCCTCTCGGTTTTCCACCGTAATAAGGCTAGATGCAATGTGAAGTGGACAATCCATTGTCATATAAGTGAAATACCCTTGAGAACGACATTAAACACCAATCAAACAAACAAACAAACAAGCTTTACCTTTGGGGGGGTGGCGGTTTACTTAAAATATAGTTTAAAAATAATTACTTTTTTCGAAAATAATATTCCAAGCTTCAAAAAAGATCTTCATAAAGCTTTTAATAGCAGTATTGCTCATACATGAACCACACATATTATAAATCACAGATTGCCTAAATTGACAGATTAAAGAGCCATAATTCTGTAGTGGTAGTATCAAAACTCTATTCCTCTGTTTCAGAAATTAATGAGCGAGACAATGTACAACTTTAACACAGAGTCCTTCATCAAAGTTCTCTTTAGGATTGCCAGGTATGACAAATTGGACATTTTTTATGATGTCGAATTCTGTGAAATTTTGAATGACTATAGACATAGAGTTAACCAGACAGCTCTCTCAATGGAGAAGCTCAAAGATGTTTCATGGGGGCGTGGGTGTAATCTGGCTTTGATATTAGTCATATTTATGAGCTGCTAAGTAAAAGTAATATCTTCAATTTCAGCAAAAGGTTTTTAGTATTTAGTCACTCAATTATTTAATATTTTCACTGATTTTTCAGAGGTGAGAGTGGCCACGAGGTGAACACTCAACACTTGGCCATGGGTCTGTTAGGTCTGTTACTGACCAGAAGCTGTGGAAAGGTGAGGTTTAATAAGACTTCAGATTTTCTGTCATCCATCATAGCTACAGTAAAAATCACAATGATGCGTTGTCCACGATTACAAATGGTGTCGTGAGTAGCTGTTTCTGAATTTATTCTGTGGAAAGGGTTAATGTGTAAATATTTGGAATCATTGTGTTTTGATCTTTATTTCTTAAATTTATTTTTTTGGTAAGGTTTACAGGTTGTCAACACATATATTAAATACACATATGCATTGTTTATATATCTGAGATAAATTAAATATTTAATACAATTGGGGCAGTAAAACAGTGACCCTTGTTATGTGTTATATACTATAAATTCCATGTCTCCATTATTCTGTGAGCCCCGTGAGGGAGCGGGTGGGCCATGGCCGTGCAGAATACTCTTTCGGCTTCCTCGGTCAAACGTAAGAGGCGAGAGAAGAGGTTGCTTTCTGTTGCCCTGGTGTTCACAGAGCTAAAGGGTAACAGGAAGCAGATTTGTAAGTGATGTTCTGTATTTCTGTCCGTCCTCATATAAGTGAAATACCCTTGAGTACGACGTTAAACACCAATCAAACAAACAAACCATTATTCTGTGACACGCAGATTTGTGAAATTTCTTACAAATTGTTTAGATCACAGATGCAGCAGTAAAGACAGTCAGCAGTATGAGTTTACCAGAGGACGCCATTGACGGTCAGATTACTGTTGATTATCTTTTTGAATTTGGGGCTTCATGTTTGGAAAAGTAAGTTCCTGTATATCTTAATAGAACAGTATTCTGTGTCCTTCAGCTATTTTATTAACAATAAATATCAGTGTATTTCTCGTTGATCATGTGCCATGTAATTTAGTAATTAATAGTCCAACTTTCCAAATATGGTTATGATTTTTACCTGTTTTTTTTTTCCGTCTGGAAATTGCAATTTTTTGTTCGTGCTAGATGTCCCTAATTCCTGATTTCCATGGCTAAATAGTAGGAAACAATAATTTATTTAAGCTGGTAATGGAATAAAATTGTTTAGTCCTTTATATCTTCAAAGTTATATTAGTATAACTTGTATATCTTGTGGATAATAACACTTGTTTTTGCTTTGCCCTTAGAAAGTCTGCTTTATATACATTTTTCTGGTGTTTATAGGAATGGTTTGGATTGGGCCTGTTCACTGGCAGGTATCCTACAGAGACTGTATGCAACGTTAGAATGGAAACCCGTCCTCAAAAAGAAAATTTCGGATTGTATTGACAACCTAAAACAGGTGTGTGTGGATGAAAAAGGTCTAATAATAGTGGCAGCATTTTGGAAGTAATGTAATATAACTATATAATGTCTTGATAATTACTTCTTGTATTGTGATAGAGCACAGCATGCAATTATGGCTATATGGTTATCAAACTGATACAAACATCCTTCAAAAAAAGGCACCAGACATCAGCTAAAAGACCTAAAAAGTGTTTGTGCTGAATCTCTTTAGTTCCGATAAATGACTCTGATTTAATAGGGTTAGGATTGCAGTTTCTCTATGATGAATTATCCTTTTTTTTTTTTTTCAATAAAATTGAATGAAACATGTTTGTGTTGTAACTAAAAACTTTGTATTGTCGTCAGGTAAATCAATTTACACCTGATGACAATACAGACAATACAGATATATGTATTGAAACATTCGGTTCTATAACAAAACAAGAAGTTGTTATCCAGAAATTATACAATTATGTTACCCCATTTCTAAATGTTATTTAAAACTTATAGTAATGTAATATGGTTAAAATACATTTCTGAATTAAATAACCTTACATCTCAGGTTTTTTTTTGTAAACTAACAATAGTTTACAACATGATACTGTGATTCCCACTGAATAATTTGACATAGTAGACCAAAGTCACAACTCCGAGAAACGACAAGATACGCATGTTAAGTTTCAATATTGAAACTTAACATGCGCATCTTGTCGTTTCTCGGAGTTGTGACTTTGGTTTACAACATGAGCTGCGTTTCTATGTTATTCAAATGAGTCATAATGCCAAAGGTGAAGCGAGCGGTTGGGAAGGAACTTCTTATTGCTCTGGAGCTCTCAGAGCTAAAGGGTAACAAGAAGCTGATCTGTTTCTGATGTCTCTGTCTTATTTCCTGTGGTTGTCTTGTTGTCTCTGTGTCTTGCCAGTGGCATCCAGAGTTGTTTCCTTCACCCATTTTGTGAAGGCATGCTGTCATGTAAGTGAAAGTATGGTTTTAAATCCCAATCAATCAAACCAACAAACAAACCATTAAGTGAAACAGCACCATGTTTTCAGAAATAAATAAAAACTACATTGTATTAAATCAGAATTGCGAACAAATATGCAATTTTGATTACTGCCATCCTCAATAGACTTATAAACTTATATGAAATCTGTCTGCTTCTGTTTTGCAGAAACCGGAGTTATCTTCAATATTTGCACTTTTTGTGATAGCTGGTTTCCCAGAGGTTTGTATACATACACTAAATCAATAATAGAAATAAGCCTGAGTTCTTGTTTTCTTTATCTTTTGTTTTCTGTAAACTGTAAAGATCAGCTAGTATTTTGCCAATTCAGTCTGAGCAGATAAGAGCTAACACAAATATGACATCTAAAACAACACCACTGGTTATTTCAGTTGAGAGCCCTTAATATTGAATTGTAATGCAATAGGATTTTATTTCATAATAAATACGTTGTACAGAGATGACATCTCATTATTGATGTTGAAAGATAACTGTTAAGTACCTAGTGCCAGCATGTAACATTGTATATTATTTTTGGCTATTTTAATAATCTTTACACACAAATTTTTAAATTGTGTAGTGTAACAAGAAATGTTTTCCAATCAGAACCTATTAAAATCATAAAACATATATCACTGTTGTTTATTTATATAAAATATCACTCTTACTAAGGAACTGAATAAAGTGATAAAACACAGGCCCATTGAATAAGCTCAATATTAAGCTTCTTGAATGTTTTTATATAAATAAATATTGATTGTGTTTTAAGGTGTTGACAATTGGGACGTCTGTGAAGTACGACTTGGTGGGAGGCGATCTCAAGGATGGAATAGTCCTGAAACATTTCTCTGATAAACATCAAATATTACTGATCGATGTCAAGACACGAAAGAGACGAACAGTAAGTTAAATGTTCAAATGTTTACTTCTCACTGTAGACAGGGAAAAAATGTGTTATATATACTGCCCAGGGGCCGGTTGCTCGAAGCACTATTAAAGTTAATCCTGTATTAGATGACGTCAAGCCATGTTGTAGATCTATCTCTAACCTGGTATTAGCGATTTAAACTGGACATGAACTTTTTCAAGCAACCAGCCACTGAGCAAGAGGGTTCTCTAGATGATTGGCTAATTGATTGATTGTTGTTAAACTCTGTACTTAAGGCGATTTCACTCATATGACTTTAATGTACTCTTACATGGCCACATACTCTAGACACAACAGTAAAATATGTAGGTTTTTGCTATGATGAAAAAGAAATGTATCTCCTACGGTAAGAAAAGAGCTTTCCAATAAAATAATAGCTATTTTTGTGGAATTCATTGTAAAGAAATCTGCACATAAAGGATATAAAAAATTGTGTGGACACTATTAACAATATATTAATCAAATATCTGGGCCATAAAAGTTGATCTGTCTGTGCAATTCACCATCAACTAATAATCCTGAGTGAAATCAACTCCCCAATAGTCCACTCTTTAATTACCCTAGTGAATGTTGTTGTTGTTGTTCAATAGGTAAAGGATAAGTATGTGGAGTGCTGCCAGTCTGAAGTTGATATCTTACATTCAGATCACATGACAGTCTTCATTAAGATTACGGCTGATATTATTTCATCAATCAAAAAAGGTAAGATAAGGATCTTTTATTTTTGTCTGCTAATTTAACTTTACAAATGTGTGTCTAACGCCTGAAATTGCTGCACGTTTGATAACTCCTACTATGTCTATATATATGGCTATTTTACACAACTGTATTGTTGTATTTCCATATAAATACAATAGTATCTTCTGTTTTCTGAAGTCCACATTATTGCTGCGTAGACAATTACAAATGTACAATTATTTTTTAGCTATCTGTTATCATTGTGAAGATAATATTTCAATTGATGAGAAATAATAGTATCCTGTCAACACCACCATCTAAAAACAAAGACAATTCCCTCATTTCTGCCTCTTAATAGCAGGAATTACATATTGGAAAAATGATATTATTGACATGACCAAGCTATAGACATTCTGTTTAAATATAAATTATTTTTAAAACCCTGCATTTAGGTTTTCTTGAATATAGAATCATTTATGTTATCTATTTTAATTTATTTAAATTTTATTTTATTTTAATCACTCTGGCTCAGAGCAGATGGAAATAATAGTCAGCACAAAACTGATTTTAACTATCCAACCTTATCAAAGCTCTCCACATTTTAAGTTTGTGCTTTTGTCAATTATTGTTAAAATACCCTTCAGCATGGCATAAAACACCAATCAATCATTGCACTTTATCACAATATTCACAGGTGATGTTCCTAGTGTTGAAAACAGCTGGGTTCTCTCTCTTGCTCTCAAAGCTCTGAGTAAAACACTACAAGCAAACAGAGATAAACAATCCAAGGAACTGTTCGATCCTGACTTTCTCCAATGTATTGTTCACCTGGCCAGCCAAGGAACAGGTTTCAGCAGACAATGGCTGCTCAAAGACCTTGAGGTAAGTGTCTGAGTCAACAAATTTTATCCAGTTGTTTTGTTGTTTTGGGTTATTCTTCGAACTTAGCAGTGGTAAACATGCTGGATCAACCTTGCATGCTACAGCTTCAAACAGTGTTTTTTATTGAGTTTTTGTAAAAAAAAAGGGTGTTAATTTTTCCTTTGATAAGTCTATTATGACTCACATTTAATGCATACTGTGATAAGTTCAAAGCTGCTACTTAATTGTGTATTAATAGGTATTGTCGTTGATGATGTACACACATGAACGAGAGACTGCTAAGAAATTGAAGGAAGCTGTAAATCAAACCAAACTTAAACCAAAGGCACTTAAGAAATCAACCTCCAAAGAGAATAAGAAATCCACTGAGGAAAAAGCTAGTGTATCAACGGTTAAACCATTATCTCCAGCCGAGGTAAACACTTTGCCTGATTTCTCAGCTGATGTGAATGTGGAAGACGGATACACCAGTAGTGATGATGATGTTATAGTGGACTCCAGTGAGGACTCTGAATCATCATTGGATAAAGATAACAAAGAGAAATACCTGGGGGAGTTAGATGAGAGTACCAGACACTGTTTTGAGGTAAATTACCTACCATTTTCCTCTTTATGACAGGTGTATCACTGGTTACCTGGTGATGATTAGGTAATCTGATTTATTCAATTTTCTACCTATATAAACCACATTTCTTGTCTGTCAAGACCTTTTTTGCTGTCCAGACCATATCCATATTACTATTAAACGTATCACTTTGACAAAGACACTTACAATTATCCTCAGATTTGTTCATAGAATGTTCAAATTTTCATTTTGTCAAGTTTTTGTCCTGACCCTATTTCTATTACCATTGAACATATCACTTTGAAAGTTACACATTTTTTCAATGTTTCAATATCTTTTTCCTCGGATATGTGCAAACTTTTGTTTTCTGTTTTTTCCATTTCTTGTCTCATTGCACCACAGTTAATATATTTTAAAATATCATTTCGCCTTTGTTCATATTCAACGCATTCTCCCTGGTTTTATCCTGTCTAAATTATACAAATGCGGTTCTCTGCGTATCTGAAATATCTTGTGCAGACCGTTATTACTCGACTGTTAAACAGATATATATATTATATGTATATGGTAGGTAGATGGGCACACGTACACACATTTTTTATCATGAATAATGCCACCTTCTTGAAGTTTAACACAGGATGACATCAGTTAGGATAAGATTTTGTCTTACAATGTTTATTGAGAGTGTGCCTCATACTGCACTAAACTCTTATTCTTGAATGCTAGATAACTGAACTTTCTGCAATTCTGTCAGTTGTACATTATGAGAGCTTAACTTCCATTAATTAATTATACAGACTCTACATAACATGTCAACCTTAAGTATGGCATTTAAACCCCAATCAAACAAATAAATACATGGCTATGTCAGCCTTTAGGCTGTTTTTCCAGTATGAAATTCAGTGTGATGTTAAAAACCAAGCAAGCAAACCTACTAGGCAAATGCATGCTTTTTTAAATTATATACTTTCCCCTCAAATGTCAATACCTATGATATAAGCTTACCTGTAAATAGAGAATGTTGTTCTAATTGTATTTTCAGACATTACATGACCGGACAAAGGTATCCTATGAATCTCTTAATGTTCTTTATGAGATGCACAGACGAAACCCAATGGCTGTTATTATGGCTGTACGAGAGTAGGTATTACTGGTTGAGAATCTATTGGGTCTTATTACTGATGATCATTTTAATGGCATTCCTGTACACACTATTTTTAAATTCAAGATGATCAGCATGTATTACATACCATAAGTCAGTGCGGATTAGCACCTGATAGCAACGATAGCTGTAACAAATTGATGATTGCTATAATAATAACAATAGTAACAATAATATTATTTTAGGATAATATTACGTCCGATTGGACATTTGATACCTTTGACCAGATTTTGACAACACACACACATTATTGTCTATATCTATAAACTCATTTAGAAATCTATACACATATACCCATATCATGCACAATTTTATGATGGTTGATACATGTGTTTCAGATTGGACAGTGATAGTCTAAAAAATCTAGAGGATATAAAAAAACTGGCTCAAAAATGGTAAGAAGTTGGAGAGTTTTGTGAAATTTTAAACTTTTTTTTTTTGCAAAAGATAATATCATAGCTACTCACAGGTTGAAGATTTATTTAGTCAAATACTCTCTGAGCTTAGATGCAACATGATTCGTAATATCAGAATGTATCAAATATTTGCACACTTTGGAATATTTTTCTTTATTTCTGGAGTCAGTGTTTTATTTTTCTTTATTTTTTTAATCAAGTGGGTTTTTTAAATTATTTATCTTGTTTAATGATTTTGTTTTTTCTTAACTTCCAGTGCCAAGTATTATATTTTTTTGTTTGTCAGTGTCATGTTTTATTATTCATTTAATGTCAGTGGCAGGTAATTTTTTGATTTATTTTTGGTAAAATTGAGTGATGTTTCCTAACTTTGGTCGTCACATGGACATGGACTTTAGAAGTATCATATATGAACCAATCAAACACAGTTTTACCAAAGAAGCCCAATTTAAAGTACATGAGGCCAAGGGCTGTCTGATATGAATTGATATGGGTGAACTGTAAGTAATATAATAATATTATACTTTCAGATATTTTGTTAATTTCTTTATTTTTAGTGAGGAAAAGTCTTCTTCATCTGACACATCTTTTAAAACAGAGAAAGTTGTTGATCAGGGGATACAACTCTTTCATCTGGATAAACCCCCACAGCAGTAAGTCTTCAACGTAAATAAAACAATGTTTGCTCTTTGAGATTAAGAAGTTGTAGTTTGATTTCAGCAATCTTATAGTTTTCTAACTTAACCAACTGCATTGCTGTATAGGTGCAGCAGATATGTGAAAACAGAATAGAATTGAAGTAAAATAATTGAAGCTGGATTGTTTTTATCGGTTTTATAATAACTTGTTTGATTTATGGATTTTCAATATAATATTATGGAATTAACCCAGCTCTTACACTTTAATGAATACTAGAGCTTTATTCTCCCAATTTGTTCTTTGACATAATTTGTATCAACAGATAAATATGAATATCCAATCTCCCTTCTCTACATTTGGAATTCTCATTCTGCTTAGCGGACTTATTGCTTGATTGCCTTTATTTCTTTAAAATACCCGTTTGTGGTTTGATTTGCTGAAAACCTTTGCAGAATATCTTGTGGCTACATATATATATATATCAAATATTTACTATACTATTTACCTGGTTGTATCTTTTTAGAGAATCCTTGTCCCAAGGTGATTAATTTAAAATATATATATATATATATTATATTAAAATTGCACTTATATATCCTGAAACTTTATGATAAAATATTAATAGAAAAAAAGTAACACATTTCTTGACCTACACAAGTGTTTCTCTAATACAAACACAGTCTTTGTTGTAGTATAACAGTTGGTGTTGTTCTTGTAACTGATGGGTTCTTTTTGTAGGGTTGTAGAGAAAGCCAAGGAGGAACCTTCAGAAGATAACCAGAAATTAATAGCAGCTCCAGACAAAGAGGTTCAATATGAAATCCAGAAACAGAGAAAAATTAAGAGTAGTGAACTTTGGAAACAAGAGTTGGAGAAATATGGAAAAGTAGCTTCCCGAGAGTATTTGAGTAAAGTGAACATGGCTATGGGAATCCTGTATAGCAGACAGGTGTTGTCTATATTACTGGCTGATTGGCCTCAAGGGCGTACTATCAACCATACCGTACTGGGCTGTGAGAGAATACAACATATACCATGCATCCTAGACCTCCTCAACAGATCAGACAGCAGGGAACAGTTCCAAAAGGTAACTTGGATAACTTTGCTTCTCTCATCAATTTGGAAGCGAACAACTGTGCTAATCTTTATCCCCAACTCGTCATCTACAGTTTCCCATATTGTTATTCAAGGTAACGAAACATAATCTTTGACTGATCTTACTTACTGCCTCAAACTTTCCGAACAGATGATGAATTTGTCTTATGATTTGGAATGAATATTGAAAAGCTGGTCATATGGTAGCTAAGTTGAGGATAACACAAAATTGGTTTGTTTGTTTGGCATTGTACAGTTGAAACATTTTTTGTGTTCTGCCATATTGCGAACCACCTAGTTTCATCAACCTTTATGATCATCATAAAAGTCTTTGTTCTTTGGTCTCAATTTTTCTTTTCATTTTTGAAAATGCAAATATGAACTCGTTCTTGCATAAGTAGAGTTTAGTATGTAGCTGTTTATCCAACCCATTGTTTTTCCCCAGTAAGCTTTAGTATCTGTTTCTCGGTATTGTTTCCTCTTTACATTGGAATCATTCAGTCTAAAAAACTGTGTTAGTTTTCCAAAACCAATGCTCACTCACATTCTTGTATTGTTACTCTTAGGTTGTAGAGAATGTGATTCGGAACTCTGACAGTGAGAGTTTAGTAGCTATTGCTCAAACTGCCTGTCAGTTCATGGAAGAAGTCAGCTACTCAGTGGCTACCAGAGAGTCTGAACATGACTATAAGAATAACTCAATGACTGAAGAGACATTACATTTCCCAGGAGCATCTGTACTGTCTGTATCTTTTGATCCAAGGTATGCAAACTTCTATCACAGATCAAATGTGTTGCTTTTATTGATCCCTTGAGCAGTTTTTTTATACTGCCTTATTTTTATATCTTTTTTTCTTTTGTACATGGTAGACAAGTGCCAGTCAAGTCAGTAAAAAATAACTGTTTTGCCCCCATCATCATATGACTTACAGAAACTCAGTCAGGAGTTTAAACAAAAGTCAAACCAACTATTAGTATACGAACAAGTATCTTACCAGCAGAAAACTCTGTACATACACTGAATATATGGTTATTATCAGTAATATTACCCCTCAGGTGTTCAACAGAAGAAGGCTGTGATGAGTTAACTTTCTCTACAACACCTAACTACTCCAAGGATAAGAAGGTGTTCAGTGGCACCTCACATACTCTCTGGTTCAACTTTGATGTCCCAGGTACATCTTTAGCACTTCTTTATTATAATAACCACTACTATTCTATACCAGGCATCAAACACCATCACTATCAATCCTGTACATCTACAAGGTTTCTGTTCTGTCAATTGCATACAGTGATTGAGTGGAGTATGTATGATGTATATAACTAATAGCTTGCTTAAAAAGTAACAAAAGCCTCAGTAGATACATTCCCTACATGTATATTCACCCTGTGGCTTTCTGAACTGGCCTTTGTTTGACCAATTTTAAATCGTCCATTGTAATTAGGTAAATTCAGTTGCTGGTAGTTGAATTAAGAGGAGTCAGGATTTATTGCCAAGTGGGCATGTTCTTTGCCTTAGACATTTGTTTTTTACATTTTAAATCATGTTTTGATTTTCTCCGACACCCTTTTATATTTTATTTCAGGTGACACATTGTGCTTCAAGTTCACGTCAGACAGCAGTAGAACTGATTGGGGTTATAAGTTTAAAGTTTGGGCAAGTCAGAGAGATGGTCTGGACACAGGTTACCTCATTCTTAACAGAATCCTGCTCTCAAATACAGCCATGTAAGTCTGGTCATTTCAATCAAATATTCATTCGGCCCGTGGCTCAGTGGTAGCGAGTGCGCTTCCTGAACTGAACATCTTCGATTTACCGTTCACAGGTTCAAGTCTGCCTTTTGACCATCAGGTATATGAGCGAGTCACGTTTTGTGGCTCCGGCAATCGCGGGGGTGATTTTTACAGGTTTCCTCTTGGTTTTCCACCATAATAAGGCTGTGTACAGTGTGAAGTGGACAATCCATCGTCATATAAGTGAAATACCCTTGAGTAC
>JARFOD010116053.1:0-13934 GCA_031763545.1 Mopalia muscosa | reverse complement strand
CCCCCCCAAAAAAAAATTAAAAATAAATAAATGCATACGCTATTATAATTACGGTCGATACCTGGATCTAATCTGCAGGGAATAAAACAAGAAACGTCGAGTCAATTTTAACGTTGAGGACAAGAGCCCTCAAAGGGACATAACCATGTCATGAAATGTATTACGTCAAGGAGAGTAATGTCCCATTCATATGTCACAAACTTACAGTCCATTTATGATAGGGAAGTATATATGCTGCTATTCGTATTTCTTGTCCACACTCTGGGGATACTGATCAAAATTAATCAAAAGCTTTCTGTTCCATTTATATTTAATGAAAGGATATGACTTTTTTTCTAATACTTGCGCAGAGGGAATGCTATATAATTTAACAACCCCTAAAAAAAATAAAAAATATAGTTGACAAAAAGGTTGATCAGTATGTTCCATTCTATTTATAGACAAGATTATCATTCTGAAAAGGCATTTTTTAAGGACAATTAGAATTAGAATTGGTCCAATTACGGCAGCCGATTTGGCGCCTGTATCGGCGTGCACAACTGCGCATTGGCGCAACACCGGTACGAGTATATATGGCTACCTGTATCCACCCGGTAGGAGCCGTTGTCAATCCATTCCTGGGCCAGAATTGGTCAGCCTTTATTGGCCCACAGACGGAACACCACATCCCCCAATGCTGGTCCATAATTGGTCCATTTTATTTTAATTCTGGTCCAATGTCGACAATGCCACCTTGGCCCGTAACAAAGCCAGCATCAAACCAAAAACGGTCCAGTTCTGGACCAGCAATGTTTTCTTCAGTGGACTAGTTGTAGCTATATCTATTAATTATTCAACGTGATATTTACAAAGCTGTGTGAATTTACTTTTTTATATATGGTAAATGTATGATAATAATGTGCATATCTGTCCATTTCGTATATTCAATAAAGCAGACAATGTATATGACATTTCCACGTTATTCAACCTACCGGTATTTATCAAATTTGCTAATTTATATTGTTGGGGGGTTATCTTTGGCTGTCTTCAACAAGTTTATGATGCACTATAAATTAAGGCCCATACATTTTTCTGTGACCCCATTGGATGATGGCACGCCCTATATAGGCCTATACACCCGTCTCCTGTCCAATGAAATATCGCAAAGATGAGTATCCAAACTATTTGAATTTACACTAAATTTGCCTTACATTGAGATTCAAAGTAGGGCTCAAATATTCAATTAAGAAGACTTATTGGCTAAATATAGATGTAATATCCCAATAAATCGATTAACATTTTATTATGTATCATTTTATAAGGTATTGGAAAAAATGCCTAAAACGTGAACGTTAGCCTACAGCTACGACTTTCTACCACAAGCTCAAGTCTACAGTCAGGGTGGAAGACAGACAAATGGCTGCAAAGTTACATGCACAAGGCTTATGGGCAATTCCAAGTCAAAGTATTATTGGGCAGTACTATAATAGTCGGTACCGGTAAGTTAAAAAAAAAAACTTGAAATTACACAGTTATGTGCACTCCAGCTCTGTATTTTTAAAGGCTACATTACATTGCGCGTTTGCATGTAGGTTAATTTCGTCATCAAATCTGGGATTACAATACATCTGTATATTGTAATCCCAGATAAGATTAAATCATCTGGCGATTGAATTCGTTAATCATCCACAGGTTATAAATATACCACGCATTTTCACAGAATGTACAAATTTTGTTTACTCTCCCACTTTGCGAAGTCCCGGTAGGCTTCGCTGTTATCCGCTTCGGACAGTTCCGACAAAGATGTTGATTCGTAAACTATCGGCATTTTCCGTTAAATGAAGGTACACTTCCGGGTAAAATTGACCTACTTTCTTATCAATACGCAGAAATGAGCATTTCTTTATGTCTTTACGTAAGCAAAGGAATGCTGAATAGATTGCATACTTACGCACACAACACATTTTTTGCAATAAAAAACATTTGTATACCTAGTAGCGTGAATCTTTGCTCAAACTTGATTGAATATTGAGACTTATATCGTTTCGCCCAAGGATACTGTATGTGTGGCAAAGTGGCAAGCCTTGAACTTGGGAATGTGTTGAAATCTTGGCGGTGACATTTCTAACGGCAAGTAGTTGACATTGCTGTTACAATACTTTCCGCAAATTTGTCGTTGAAATAATAATACTGTATGATTGGGTGAATTGCTGTTTAAGTATGGCACGCCTCACTGCAGTGTGTCGAACCGAAGATTACGAGTTTGAACGACGTCAAGTTGGCCTGACTGTCGACGACAATTTGACAGTAAGTGTTGTAGTCTGTTACAACAACAACATTCCACACCCACATGCTGCATGCATGCATGTTATTTACCTTCCTTTTGTTATGGAATATGGTTGTAGTTTATGAACATATATCTATAGGACAATAACCAGTGTTACAGTATTAAGTAATTACCTAACGACTTAGCCTATACCGTCCGTTGGCTCGACTAAGACTGAGCATTGATGCAACTCAACTGTTTGGCCTAGTCCTGATATAACTGAGAATTCATATGAATATATAGCATAACGGCAATTCTCAATTATGGAGTTTCCATCTGTTAATGCCTACCTGAGAGTCTATTTGCAGCTCCTGTGTCCTTGAAATCACAAATATTTCCAAAATACAGCCACCACCGAAATCAATAAGCTGGTATACGCTTTCATTTACATCGTCTTTTGTAGTAATCTGAACAAATAATGTCAAGAAATTGGGATAAGAACAGACTAATGTTGCGAAATCTACCACACAGCAGCAATTTGACACTGCCTCAATTTGAAAGTAGACTGGCCCAAAGTGTCACTATACGTCACTCTCCAACAATCCCCAACAATCTCTTGGTTATCTTGGGACTAGTTTGGCCCGACGTGTAGATTCAGGTACCATCATCGTAATGTAGTGTATGCTGTACTGATGGTACAGGTGTTTTTGTATATTCTTTTTTTATCCAAACTACACCAAAAGCATAGTGTTAGCCAGTGGGGTGTCTAGGGGTCTTCGAGACACCCAAACAGCCATGCAAGATACCTTGTTTCAGTCAAATTTAACACTGGAGAGATAGGGGAACAGTAAAATGAGAACGGGAACAACGTAACAAATGTCAGTCGATTAACCTAAAAGTTTGATTCCAGAGCTCCTTACTTGCCATCATTACTTACTGCTTGAATGTTCTCCAAAACTTTCATCTTTTCTCACCTTTTCCCATGCCCCTATGTCAGTTCCCAACCAACTGGCACGGCATTAGTGCTGTAGTCGTATCAATCAAACCTGTGTCACTGACATAGGCCAAAGCATAATAGCAAAAGGTTGCAGAAATGGCATCTATACTCTATACATTATCGCAAGTCCGACACAGCTTAACAGGATTTAACCACGAAGGAGAACCAATTTGTCCATGGATAAGACAAAATTTGTCCATGAATTTGACGAATTATGTAAGCTTATTCCATAAACAGAACAATTAATTCAGGCTAAAATAAAAAAGCCTAGATGGCTATTGTAAATTTTGTTTTTGCAGAATTTACAGTGGTGTTTTATAAACATTAATGGCATGACTGTGCAAGACTTTCAAACAGAATGTTTCATTAAATTACAATTACTTTATTTACAATTAAATATTATCAGATTTTTAGTGGAACAAGCACATCAGTACTTGTGAAGTTTGCATCCATTAATCAGTTTACTTGTGGTAATGTGCTGCGCCAGAAATCAAAAGTATGGGTTCCAAAATGATCATGGCTTCATTTTTTAAGTAACTAGGTGTCCTATTTGAACAGTTTCCCTTTCTCCTGCATGTTAAAGTTTCTGAAAACAGGGTGTCCAAATGATTTGTTTGTTTGTTTGATTGGTGTCCATCCGGCATTAGGTCGACACCCCTCTGCCTAATCCGTTGCTTGAGGTTACATAGGGTTATAGTTACCCGAGTAAGGGAATTGATTTGTGCATGTAATGAAACGACGATCAGAGCATTCTGCTGGTTTGTAAGATGTGGATAGTTGGTTTGTAAGACAGAATTTGTTGCCTTGCAAGATGCATGAAATACACTGAGAATTTGATGCATGCATGCAAGCAGCAACTAAAGGGAAAAAGTTGCTAAAAGTATTGAATGTTAGGCAATATCAGATTGAGTTTTGTCAAAAACATTTATCAAATTGGATTCATCAGAACTGGTATGTTATGTCCTATGTGAGTTATTGCTGATTCCATGGTCACATCATGTTGTCTTGCACCATGACATTTCATGATTGGTTTAAATAATGTTAGAGTATGACGTTAAACACCAATCAATCAAACAAACAAACAATTAAATCATGGTAATAATAAGTCTTTTTTTTTTGTTTTTTTTTTTTATTGTATTCACTTAAGAAAGGCTCCAGCATGTGAGCTGAAAGCTCTTAAAATTAAATGATTACCTGGAATAGCTTAGGTTTTTGTGTTTGATTTATTTTATTCAATCCACGTAGGAGCCTTTAACAATATATCAATCTTGAGTATGTTTTTAAAAATCAGCCAGTCAATAGATCTATTACACTTAATATGTTGTATATGTTTCTTTACATGACATCTATAATAATGGTATAATCAGGTATACCAGCTCAATATTATAACAAGTAAGCGGCCCTGTGCTGTAATATTTTCTGACAAAACCTCTAAAAAAAAGTGATCTAGAATTTTGTGAGACAACCAAAACATTTGCATCTGCCGCTGCTTTGATGATTTTTTTAAATACAGTCGAACCTGCGGTGCTTTATTGCATAACCAAAGCCACTACAAGTAGCTAAAAGGCAATGCAATACATCTGTGTTCCTGAATTTTTATCTGAAATTTTGTTTTATAAATAATAAATCACAACATTTTAGGCTTTGCTCCAGCGCAGGCTTCTCACGGTTTCAAATTCGATGCAACTGTTATCATTCTAGTTCTACAGTAATCATACTTTCAGATGATGCCTTTGTGTTTGTAATTGTCTTAAAGCCCTTGGCTTGTTTATTATTTAATTGAAGCCCCATGCAACCCAGATTAGAAAGCCGGAAGGATCAATGTCACAGCTGGGTTCTCGTCTAGATCAGCAGCATGCTACGGCCATTACAAACATGTTGTTTTATGCGATTGTTGAATGTTAGGATTGTAAAAACCACAATGATGTTAAGCTTATATCCGATTTATTCCTTTAAATGATATGCATATAAGCAGACTCTTCAACATGGTTTTGTACTTTTCATTTCTATGTCTTTATATTTTTTTTGTAGACGTTGTACAAAACAGTAGATATTAAATAAAACTGATACAGATGCTTGCATGACTGACTAGAAAACATTAAAAAATACGAGTTTGCTATCAAAATATGTCAATTGTTAACAGTCTGTTGAAAAAAAATTGTTTATTTGTTTTTCAGAAGCCAATACATTGACTCAGAGCTATTTCGTAGGGTTGGTTGGGTTAGAGGAAACAAGACGTTTTTTTTAGGCCTTATTAATGGAAATAATTACAAATTGAGATACGTTCATTTCCAGATGGTGGTACAGTTCAGAGAGACGTGTGAAGATTGTCAGAATTTGTGTGGAGTAAAACAGAAAGACTTGGAGTGGTTCGTTCAAAGGTTCAACATTTTAAGCAAAGATGAAATGGCCGTTGCTATGATGGTGACAAGTAAAGAAATATTTCATTTATTATCCCAAATGGTGCCCTGTGTTGGTTGTCGAAGAAGGTATGTCAATATAAAACTCTCCATCCTCTGGTTATGGTCAGTCTTTTTCAGAGCTACACCCGCTGTCCTTTTTTTCTAGCAAAGAAAAATATTCTACTTTTTGTGTTTATTTTCAGTATTGTCTCGATTCTAGGGGGACAACAGGGGCAAATGCAGAGCGATTTTCGTAAACGATTACCGGCTCCCAAAGGGCCCAAATTAGCATTCTCAAAAATGCCCAAATTCATGGGGAGAAATCCCTAAATACAGTTGGTTATTCAATTATTTTCCATGATTGACACCTGTGGTAATTGTTTCCCTAAAGATGTTCCAACATCTGCTCTCCATAGACATGCAAACTACACAATTTCTCCACCGGATGGGGGTGTGACACGCCAAGACCCCCGCACACGGCGCCCAATTAGAAACCTGTATTTGCCTCTGGACGACCAATATTCCTAAGCAGCCTTGGAACAGTCTCACCTAAGCAAGGAAAACTATAAGAAAAAAATACTTTAAGGCCCTGCAACAAAAAAAAACAACTTTTCTTGCCTCTTGAGTCCGCCTGTCGACCATCAGTATAAGTTCTCAGTCTTAACATGGTTTGTATACAGTAATCTATAGATTTATTGAAATAAAGTTAAATAGGTAACAGACAAGTTAAATGTAATAATGTAAATCATTATTTAAATTTGTGCATAATTTATTATTATTATTATTATTTTTTGCAGTGTTGAAAGGCTGTTCAATCAGTTGGTATCGTCGGGTCACCCAGCTGTTGAACCACTTGTAATAACCCCCTCAGGTGTCCTCTCCGTCAGCAACAGTTACCTCTTTGATCCAAGGGCTATGTTTGCATTATTCCACATACACAGGTGAGCTACATGTATTTACTGTTGATTATAACATTGATTTGTTCAAACTTAAACTAGATTTCATGTGATCAATTACACTGTTGTTTGTGTTTACCACCTGGTAATATTGAGAATCTCTATTGGTTTTCAGTCAGACAAAAGAAATACAGATGATTTTATTTTTAAAGAGTAACAGTAATATTAATGAGCAGTCAGGACTAAATATGATCAACTTTATCAGCTCAGATCCAGTTTCGGTTTCCCTATTGGGTCCTGTTTCAATGTTTGGCACTACAGACTGCTAATCCACCATGGAGGTGGGGGTTTAAATTCCCAGTGGATCTTGAGTAAATGGGGGGAGTCCCGCATTTGGGTATTTTTATCCCCTCAGCATATTACACTACAGAGATAATGTCGTCACAACATCCGTCTGTCCTAACGGAGGGCGTGAACAAGATATGAACAATACCACTTAACACGAGTTTTCAAAATTTTGGAAACACATTTGTCTTGCACTAAATTGCTTTCCTATTTAAAATGGGATAGTTCCATTCAAATTTCTGGTTTACATGGCTACATAATCATACATAATAATAGTATACCAGACGGTATGAACACCTTTAAAATCATGCTACGTAACGCAGGGTTTTCAAAATGTGGAAACACATTGGTATTGCACTAATCTACATTCCTATTTAAAATGGGGCCATTCCAATCAAATTTCTGGTTTCTACGGCAACATTGGGATACATAATTAGGGTAATAGTATACCAGAGATGACAAGAACATGTTTTTAACCATACCGCTTAACGGACGGTTTTCAAATTTTGGAAACACATTGGTCTAGCACTAAACTGCATTCCTATTTAATATGGGTCCATTCCAATTACATTTCTGGTTTCCATAGCAACATAATGATACTTTATAAAAATAGTAGTATACCAGACGGTGTGAACATGGTTAAAACCATACCGCTTAACGCAGGGCTTTCAAATTTTGGAAACACATTTCAGGTCATTGCAGACCCTTACAATTTAATTTGTGTGACACTTACAGGATTTATCTAGGAATTTTTTCGGGTGTGTCACTTGGGCCCATTGACCTTATTTCAGTTGAGGCCTTTCAGGTCATTGCGGACCCTTACAATTTAATTTGTTTTTTTCTGATCAACTGGTCATTAAATAGTAACGTTTATACATACTTATTTTTATTTAATCCAGATATCAGAATGAAAAAAACGTAGTAGCAGTATCATGGTGAAACTAAGAAATGAAAACACCTGGGACTCATTTTCTCAGATAGCTCAGGGATAATTTATATAAAAAAATAGGCCTAGTTACAAATGGCTTAAAACAAAAACATGAAAATTAAAAACATAGCAAAATGGTTGTTTTTTAGTTGTTTCATATGCCCTGGTAATAAAAATATATAGCCTGATCTTTTAATTGGGGCTTTCTTTTTTTTTCTTTTTTTTTAAATTCAAATCAAAATGTAGTGTAGAAAATTTGAAATGAAAACTGTTTCCTTGGGAACTACATGTATGCAACACAGTAACTGTTGCCTATGTAGATCTAGGTACCTTCATGCTTATATATTTACAGGATTGATTCCTGTGATGACTGTTTTCCAACAGAGAATAAATACCCCTAAAATCAGCATACATTTAGCTTCGAGCACTCAATGTGTTGTCCCAAGTCTGACGTAGCGAAAAACCAACAGACTTCGCGATTTTGAAACACTGCACCCTACTGGCCCACTTCGGCGCACCTATACTGTTCTGGATGCGGCTTTTGTGAAAGTTATGCCGAAATGCCCCAAAAATGCAGCCTAGATAAATCCCTGCAGTCATTCCAATCAAATTTTATGTCTGTCCGTCTATCTGTATAGAGGTTGTGAACAAGATAAAAAATATAGCACTTGACACTGGGTTTTCAAATTTTGGTAACACATTGTTTTTACACTAAACTACATTCCTATTTAAAATATGGTCATTCCAATTAAATTTATGGTTTCCATGGCAACATAATGATAATAATAGTATTACAGATTAGTGAACAGGGTAAAACCCATACCACCTAACACAGGTTTTTAAAATGTTAGAAACACATTGGTGTTACACTAAACTACATTCTTATTATCCCATCGGCATATTATCACGTAGGGATTATGTCGTCACGCAGTCCGTCTGTCCGTCCGTCCGGAGGATGTGAACACAATAAAAACAATACTGCTTAACCCAGGGTTTTCAAATTTTAGATACACATTTGTCTGACACTAAACTGCATTCCTATTTAAAATAGGGTCATTCCAACAACATTTCTGGTTTCCATGGCAACATAACGACACATGTACATAATAATAATGGTATTACAGCATTGCTGTTAAATTCATAATTCTTAATAGATTTAGAACTCCTAACAGAAGCATGTCCTTGTTTCTACTATTGCACAAGTACAAATTATATGTGTTTTTTGTTTCAGTGCAAAGTTTTCATCTGTGATAGAGGGCATACACAAGAGTAAGAAAAACAAGAGGTGTAATCTCCACTCATTGGACACACATAAAACAAAAAATACAGGGTAAGATAAACCTGGACCAGGTGGTTTTTTTTTACTATTTCTTGCAGACTCTCGTTTCTGACGGGCGCTATAGCGCTTGCGCGCCTTCGCGCACCTACATTCTGATCTAGAAGTGTGAAAAATTGCACTCCTGCACTTTTCTATTTAAAACATAAAATCAATGACATTTTATTTACATATTATCCGTAAGACGTAGGTACGTGGTCAATTTGACCCAGCGAAGCCAGCTTTCAGAAGGAAAAACGGTTAAACCTAAGCACAATAATGCGCCACTGTTGGTGAATCGACTCGGACAAAGTGTTACTGTAGACCCGCTTAAGCGATCGCAGCGCCACACTGCGGTCCGTCTTGGACAAAATGCTGTTTCTGTCTAGCCATTTTCTGAACACACGTGGATTATTTTTCTGGTTGTATTTTATGCGAGATACCTCAAACTTTTAAATGGCAGGTGCATCAGTACAGTTAAGCACATTTCTCCGCTGGAATTTAGGTGAAGTGATCGCGTATAAAGTACGCCGCGAGGATAATAAGGAGGTGGTGTACGAGGTACACTGTTGTCTATGTGCCAGACACGCCGGTGCAATCAGCAGGGATTCACGTATAAAAGGCAAGGCAAAAACGGAAATAAAGAAGTATATTGACGGTACAAACTTTGTTAGTAAATATACTGTACAAAGGCATTTGTGTTCAAATGCCCATTGCATAGCAGTTAGCCATGAAAAACTACTGGAAGGCAAGGAGGCCGGCCATGATATGAGCCAAGACTGCACTCAATCCGTTTCTACCTCTCCATCTACTACTCAGTCTACTGTCCCTATTCATTCTCAACCTCGTATTGATCAGGAGTTGTGCCGTTTATCTAAAGAAGCATACCGTAAATTACTTAATACAGCCTACATGCTGGCTGTGGATGGAATGCCTCTTGCCAATTTTAAAACACTTGTCAACGTTCAAAAATGTAATGGGGTGAAACTCATTTCTGGAACTGATAGTTCAGATAAAGCTAAGGAATTTATTCATGAAATTGCAAATGCTATTCGTGAAAAAATTTCTGTCATACTGTGTTCTGCAAATGCTTTTTCTTTATTAAGTGACGGCTCACAAGCCAGAAAAACCGGCCATGAGAAAGAACTAGTTCTGATTCGTGTTGTAAGGGATGGTGTGCCGGTGTATTACACTGTTGCATTGCAAGACGTGGACATGTATGGTGATGCAAATGCAGAGACACTTAAAACATGCATAGATGACATATTTGGCGAAGAAAAGAAAATTAAAATATCACAGGAGAAATACACCACTCTACTCGTGTCTGCTACATCCGATGGAGCATCAGTAAACACTGGGGTTTATAATGGCCTATTGGCGCGCCTACAACAAAATGGTAGACCCTGGCTGTTAAAAGTACACTGCGTTTCACACCGAGCTGAGCTCGCAATCAAGGATGCTTTGATGAAAAATAATGGTTTTTCAGATGTCAAAGAGTTCATGACTGCACTTTATTATCTATTCAAACAATCTGGAAAATTAAAAAGACATTTCTATAAAATGGCTGAAGTGTTAGATGTACAGGTTTACACATTTCCTAAAGTACATGGAACCCGCTTCCTTAATCATCAGCGCCGGGGTCTAAGTCATTTATTAAACAATTGGGTGGTTCTCATACTTGTCTTGGAGAACTGTATCGCAAGCACTGAACCAAACATGCGTAACATAAAACCCAAACTCCAAGGTTTCCTTACAAAATTAAGGAACTATACTTTCCTGAGAATATGCTGTGCCTATAAGCAAATACTAGACAATGTGTCCAAATTTTCCCTTCTCCTTGAACGTGGAGATATCCATGCCTTCGAAATTTTACCGGCTGTGGAGACTACTAAAACACGAAACCTGGAAGTTCTGACATCAGACGAGCCGGGTGGTATATTTCCAACACTCTGTTTGGAAGATGAGGGCAATGATGAACCCGTCCAGTTGCCTGTTGTGGCCACGACTCGCCAGAGACAATCATCTGACAACAGTGCAAATGAGCATTGCAAGAAACTCACAGTCAAACTTGTAAAAAAAGGACATACTAAAAGACGAATGCAAAATCGAGAATATATCTCTGTTTCCTGTCGTGGTGTCACCCACATAGCTCCTGCAAAATCTGTAGTAGAAAACCTCAAATCTATAGTTATCGTAGAAATAAACAAATGTCTGGATGAAAGGTTTAGTTCTTTCAAAACAGAAATCTTCCAACACATGAAATGGCTTGACCCAGCAAACTGGTTCGACACAAAATCAGAAATTGACTCTCTTCTCTTTCTTGCTGATCACTTTTCTGTCACGCTCCAAAGCAATGATTTTGATAAGTCTCGAGTTAAGAGTGAATGGAAGGACTTGAAACAAGTTGTTGTCCACTTTTATGAAGGGATTAAGGCTAAGGTTCTATGGAAACAGATTTTCCAATACAGAAAGAAACAATTTAGAAACATATGTCTTCTCGCAGAAATCGTGCTATGCTTGGGTGTTAGCAACAGCATAGTTGAATGTGGCTTTAGTAAGCTAAGCACAATTTTGTCTGACAGACGACTGGGTTTGAAAGAGGAAATATTAGATGATCTCCTGGTTATTAAGGTTAACCACCTGTCATTAAAAGAAAGCGAAAGAGAGTCTGTGATCGATTGTGCTTTAACCAGCTATCTATCCAAACGTAGAAAAGTTCAGTTAGAACATAAGGCTGTCAATGTTTTGGGTACATCTTCATCTAAAAAACTCATACTCAGCCATTCTGATAGTGATATGTCAGATTCAAGTGAAAACATCGATTCAGATCAGTCAGATTCTGATGTTGATTCAGAATTTTCAGGTTATAATGCAGAGTTGGTTTCTTATCAAAGTGAACTATAATACACTAAATACATGTAGTTTATCTATCAAGTAACTTCCAACAGAGTCAGACTACACTGACGGTCTTCTGGACTTAAATGGGAAAAAAACATTTTTAATTAAATTTGAGAGTTTAACCACTGGCTTGTTTTGAGCAAACGATGTTTGACATTGTTGCTATTTAACTGTGTATGTTTATTGTTTGTCACTTTGTTTTTCAAAATAAACATTCACAATTAATTTTATTGACTGAGTTATTTTGATTTGTTTACTAAATTTCAGTCAAAAATTTTTCAACTAATTGTAATGTGTATGAAATCTGCATTTTGAAAATGTAACTGTTTCAAGATTTTGTTATTGTTTTGGTAAACTACAATTATTTTTGTATCCTCAATGATGTTCATTGTTGATGTCATTGATATTCAAGAATGTACAACATGAGTAAGACCAAAGAACAAATACAAACTAGATCATCCAATTATCAATAATGCATTTTATTATCACAATACCTACAGTAAACACTGAATAGAAAAAGTGAAGAAAGAATAAATACCTTTTTTGATATGAAGGGAGTGAATATATACATTTATCATAAATCCCTGACCCCAAATCAAAAATGTATTTATTTTGATTCAAATTTCTGACAAATTTTTTTGGCAGGTGCAAATCACACCTCTCGCAAATTTTAGGAGAGTGATTTTTAGCACCTGAATGATTTTCAAAACTGAGGGACTGTTCTTGACCATCAAAATGTAATAAATGTGAAGAACTCCATATAGACCAGGCCCCCGGCCGTGGCTCTGTGGTAGCGAGTGCGCTTCCTGAACTGAACCTGCTGCGATTTACCGTTCACAGGTTCGAGTCCGCCTGTCGACCATCAGGTATATGAGTGAGTCACATGTTGTGGCTCTGGCAATTGCGGGGGGTGGTTTTACGAGGTTTCCTCTCGGTTTTTCACCGTAATAAGGCTGCGTGAAGTGGGCAATCCGTCGTCATATAAGTGAAATACCCTTGAGTACGACGTTAAACACCAGTCAAACAAACAAACCATATAGACCAAAATTACATTTGTTATGAATGCTTGATGCCATAGGGTTAGCTTTGCACCAGTTCTCTGTCAGAGTGGACACGCAATGTCAGTCAAAGAAACTGGGGGGCTGTTTTGAAATAAATTTATTTCAAGAGGGTGATACAAAATATGGCACTCTGAAATATAAATAAATACTAATACCAGGGCACTAAACAGGGGATGTGAAATAAGCCTTCAACTTGCGGTATGTTCCCAAAAACTAGATTAAATCAATTACAATAGTATGCTGATGAGTACGGGTTAGGCAGTCAGGCCTGTGCTGTAGGGTAGAATGGACAGAACAGGTTCGCCAGTGGTCTCCCCATGGTTATGCAAACCTAATTTAGGGGGACCGATTTATAGATTTCCAAAATTATTTGCAGTGTCATCTAAATTTGCATTTGCTACTGATTCTGACAAATTTTGTCACCTAATAATTAATGAAGATTGTTTTTAAAGCAATTTTACTTCCTTTATGTTTTTCTCAATGACACATTTATATATTTTAAATATCAGCACACCAGGGGAAAATACAAATCTTAGGTTATCTCACAAAATTTAAGAGGACCACATTTAAGCGATTTTAAGGTTATGTCAGAAAAGATTACAGCATAGGCCTGGCAGTTTATATTAAATGTACAAGCATTTTTTTTTTTATCCCCCGCCCAATGAAGTTGGCGGGGGATATACAAATGGGTTTCTTCCGTCCGTCCGAACACTTTCCGCACAATATCTTTTGATGAAACTTGCTGGGTGGGCTTATAACATGAAGACCTTGCTCAAGTTCGATTTTGAAATAATTCCGCGCATATTTAATGAGGCTGCTGTGACCTGATTGGCTGGTGCTTTCCGCA